>SMMW01000514.1:0-17653 GCA_004794655.1 Marisa cornuarietis | reverse complement strand
GAAAGGACCTTAAAATTTAAATTATGAACATTTACTTTGCAGCGCGAAAGACAACTCAAAATTAAATTAAATAAGCTTAAACGTATGTCCCATATCATGAAACAGTATGTAGAAAAAGAAATCAAAACAATAAAAAATCATTATCCATAACACTTTTGAGTTTCTTAACTTCGCAGATCTTGACATTTATTTGATTTAGCATCTTTACTTTTCTCCATAAAACAATACCGATTTAAATTTTAATTTTGCCATTCGCCGGTCTTATAATTGTTTTCTGACAAACAGATGTAATGCTTGAATGTTAACAGTGACTGCCACGTCATCACCACCAGCTACGACATCCTCCCCCAGTGTGAGCGTGGAGCCCCCCTGTCTACAGTGGAGAGACGTGTTGGTGTTGTTCTGGCGCAATCTTAGCGAAGACTCGCGTGTGGTGGCGGCGCTGAGAGAAGCGGGTATCCCAGTGCGGGTGATGGTGAAGGATGAGGACATCGAGGACGTGGCCACGGCCCGCAGTGACGTGGTGTGGGCGGTGCTTGGAGACAACGTTCATGGTTTGGAGAGAAAAGTCGTCGTCTGTTTCGAGACCAAATCTGATGCCTCTTCACGGTTTCAGAATATGTCACGATGCACGGCACAGCTTATCAACGTCACATGACTTTCTAATATCTCATCAGTGAAGAAGTATAATGACTGTCATTAGTGATGATCTCTGTTTTGGCGGGATACATAGTCTTATCTTTACAGAGACGCACATATTAATGTACAACGCAGTTTATAAAAAATTGAACTATGTGTTAAATGTAGTTTTATATATATGGTGTTTAGTGATGCTCTACCTTTTTCTTTGGCTTCTTTGTCAGTTTGTTAGATAGATGGGGAGCGGAAGAGATCGTGTGCGCTAAATAAATAATTTGTAGTAACAATATTTTCCTCGCTATCTCTACTTGTGGCTCTTGTTTTTGTTTTGTTTTTTTTGTATTTTTTAATTTTTTTATTTTTTTATTGTGCCTAGGCTACTTATAGACACAATATCACACTAGAAAACCACGTGACTGTTTGTGTGTGCGAGGTGGAATATGTTTGTGTGCACGTGAAGATATTTGAGTATAATGACTTTGTGAACAGAACTTATTGCCTCGAATTCATTGAAGTATAACTGGATGTAAACCTTTTTCATGGTACAATTCAAAAAGGGGTAGGTCAAAGTTTATTATAAACTGACCTGTAACTTGCTGCCAGTCTTCTCCTAAAACTCCATCAAAATAATCTTAGGTAAACAATGAAGTATTCTATCATGTTTTGGATATACAGTATTTTTAGAAAACTATAGACGCATCTCATCTCTCTCCACCTCTATCTCGAAGTCTCCTTCCCACTCTCGGCATCTTTGCACTGATATCATTTATCAGAGTACAAACAGGATGGTAAACTGCTTTAGCAAGAAGTAAATGCGTTGTGTGTGGTGGTGGCGGTGGTGGTGGTGAGGGTTACGTTTGCTTGTTTTCTACACACGTTGTCTTGTCGGCAAAACGTTTTCTTCTCTTTATGGTAACACGAACACGAAAAGTTATGTCCCCTGAAGATTCAATCGTTTGCCTCCTTACAAATAAATGAGTTCAATATCGGATAATTAACTTTACACATTAATTTAGGAAAATCTCAAGAAATTCTAATCAGCTATAACTAGTATTACTATAGTGTGAAATATCTGATCATGTCTGTCACAACCTCTCGTCGTTATCCTCTCGCCGTGATCAGTTTCACAGAAACGCTTGTCAACTTGTCAGACGCCGTTCACATACTGTTCCGCAAGTACAACAAATTGATTCACTGGTCACTTCAATCAAATCCAACAAAGAGCCCCGTCACACAAATATAAAACGCCGCGACGTCAATTGAACAAGCTCCATCGAATATCATCGAGACACAAATACTATAGTCTGCATTTGCCTCTTCACAGCTGCACTCCACGGAATTAACTTTTTTCTCGGAAAAAAACCCACTGTCACACAACGATGAATCTCCGTACACAGCTTACAGCGGCTACCACTGAGTGAATAAATCGTTCTCTTTTTCTCAACTTTTTAGCAGCATCACATTTTTATTCTGCTAACAAATCACAACTGATTTTCGACCGGTCGTCTGTCTTTTTAGCGCCAACAGCATGTCGTCCTCTCTGACGTCAAAATCTTCTGACCTCATACACACGCATTCAGACTATTAATTTGACGTCATTCAGACATATTCGTTCGCAATCAGTTGCTGCTATAAATAGTAGTTAAATTAAAATATTAAATTCATAACAGTAGCATAAGATGTAATTGTTATCTGATAGTTAAGCCAGTGCTGATATAAACACACACAGAGAGATATACACGCACACACAACACGCACGCACATACAAAGGGTAGAGAAAGCAGCTTTTTGTTGATTAATTTTTTTATGTGTTCATTAGCGGATATGTAAAGTGGGAACCGTAAAATTATTTTTGTTTGACATCGACTTACGACGAGTCTTAGAGAAAGGTGCAAACACTTCAGGTAGGTCGGTATACGTAGTATTTGGGATTACTGGGACTAAGAGATTAGAAGGATCAAGAGGTCGATCTTGGCTGTTCAGTTGTTTTTTTCTGGCGGACTTGGTGCTGAGAGAAGCTCATAGAGGATTTTGTCCTCTTTCCTTCACTACCGTCTCTTCTCTGCTGTTTCTCTCCAAGAGACTTCACACACACGCAGACACGCAACCCTCCCACCAACAAACAAGAAACAAACAAATAAACAAACCAACAAAAGCATCGACACTACAATAAAAAAAAAATCCAAGTGTCCAAAACTTTTTTTATCCTAGGCCCGTAAAAATTTACTTGTTTCAATACTGCTGTACTTACAAACCCGTTTAAATTGTGCCAGTGTTTCTGTTGCTATGACAAAGCCGAAACTTCCAGGCAAATGTCATTTTAAAGTGCGTGAAGCTTGCTTTGATATCTGACAGTGAGACTTGTTTTCACTCTGTGGCAAAAATTTCAAAAGAATGTTGAGAACAGGTGTAATAGATTGAAAAATAATAAAACTAAATACATCATGAACAAAGTCTGGTTTAATTTGCGAAATAAACATCGATGACCTCTGCTGTCTCTGTCTTTAGTAATTCATAGTCGGTAAAAGTAAATGCCGCTGGAGACGCAAAACTGCTGTAGAACAAGTTGCGATTGTTTACAGATGTTTCGAAAAAAAACCAAACAGAATAAACAACAGCTTCGATTATTTTTCGATGACTATTCTAGATAATTGTCTCTGCTGCTAACGGTAAGGTACTCCTATGCACAAGCAATCAAGTCAGGCCTTCCAAAGGACTGTACAGTTCCTGTTGCAAGTTTTTTCATGTAACCTGGATAAACTGCAGAGAAGTTATTTTTACCGTCAGTCTTTGTGACATTAGCAATGCCACTATACTCTGTATACTTCACAAAAGCTCTCTGGGCCAACTCGTTTTTAGCCCCCCTTCAATTAAAACGACACGTCCCGTCATACGCTCGAAATATATCTTTTCAGCTTATTAGTAACAACGTCTATTTAAAAAAAAATGTTTATCGGGAAAACGACTTTGAATAGATTTCTCGAGAATGCAGATAAACCCAACGAGGTGACTCATGCGAGAAAGTTTTTTTTTATATAATTAAAAGTGCGTAACGGAGTAGTTTCCATTGAAAACATTGCGTTCGATAAGGCATCAACGCGCCATGAATCCTGTGTAAGATAGAAACAAAAGCAAAGTTTTTTCTACCTGCAGTGGCGGTAAAAACACTTGCTGGGCAACATCCCGCCGATACCGAGTCGACAAGTTGAAAACGAGATCGGCAAGATAAAGTAAGATACGATAAGATAAGGCAAGGGCAATTCGGGGCAGCTCGCAGAAAAAAGGGACACAAACATATATGACCTTAATTTGAAAAAAAAACTAGCAATGTCCGTACACACGATCTTCGTCATCGCATGCAGTCACGACACTCCAAGTCTAACACACATGAAGTACACAGCACGAAAGCAGTTGAGAATCCAGAAAATGTAGACGATGAAGACGTCGCACAGTGAGGAGCGGCCATCTAGAATCTCCCTTCCTCCTCAGATGTTAACGTGAAGTTCAGTCATTTTTAAACAGAAGTACCACGAACTGACACGACTGCACTGTTATAGACAAAAGGGACAACGATTTGACAAGACGTTAGATAACAGGACAGATGAAAGAGATGACTCTTGTGTCGATCGACAGGCAAAACTTCGTGAGTCCCGCTTCACGCCGCCTCTACGCCGTCTCTTCGACTGCGAGATGGAGAGAGCAGCAAAATGTTCACTTGTAGAGCAGGAAAACTCTGGATAACAGAGAGAGAGAGGAGCGAAAAAGAAGCAAAATCTCAGGAGAGTAATGAAGCCATGGGCCCTAAATGAGCATCTGTCCGCCATCATGTCGGTGAGTGCTAACGGACACAAACATCCGAACTGAATTTTTTCTAAAAAGATGAATACGATTATATTTTGTACTTTCTTCTAGAATGTGAAGAAAACCGTTGTGCAATATGTTGTATCTCACGTCGATGGTTGATGAACAGGTGCTTGTTTCAATAGGATTTCAGGCTACTTCTACGTTTTTTTAATTTTTCTGCGTACAATGCAGAACTAGGTTTTGTCCCTGTGAGGGTTTAAAACATCATTAAATATCTACATAGTAGAGTAGAAGGATTTGAAGAACATTTTAATTGATATTGTACGTAAAAAAGCAAAGCGATCATGTTTTGTGCTTCGTGTGACAGAGCAAGTGTATTAAGATCCGTCACGGTCTGTGACTGTCATCCATTTCATTGAGTTTACAAGTCTTTTTTCTCTACCATTCTGATTCAGCTTTGTTAGTGGGGTGCAGTGTAGAAAATCATATTTGTTAATAATAAAAGATTGGAATTAATTTGCGAGTCAGTGGGCTCCCTGTGTCAGATACTGAGCATGACATACTTTGTCCTGTTAAAGTCACTGTCAACCAGGTCTAGTCATGTGTTGTCTGCTTCAGCCGAAAATTGTTCTTTTATCTTCAGAAGGACGATTACCTATAACCCCTAGATTCGTTGATCCTAAAGGATTTCTCGGAGAATCCTATAGTTATATTCAGAGACTGTCAATTATCATACTATATATATAAACAAACTTCTGTATTGAGTGAACCTTTTGTCGTGCAAATACATCATGCAGTTCAAAAATGTTTGACCAAGAGTCTGTCTTATTATTAGTAGTAGTAAATTAATTCCTAAAGTGACTTCATAGAATGACTATTTCTCAACGTAGTTCTCATGAAATAAAATATAAAAACCGAATTATTACATTATTTACATTTGCTTTTTACTCTTCTCTTCAAGTTACTATAATATGAAAATAAATGTTAACAGGATGATGACATACATTGGTGCACATTATGGCACATGCACAGCATGAATTTATTAAATAACTTGTAACCTGCTAGAAACCTTTATTATTCCGTTTACCACACTTTTTACCTGTTTTGAAACTGCTTGTCCCGTGCTCGGGTAGCATGCTTATCTTTAAAATACAGACGGGGCTCTATTCAACATTCTTGAACAAAAAAAATGAGCAGTGTTACTGTTACATCCACACATCTTTGGGAAAACTCAGTTCTGCAAATCAAACTGGGTTCAGCACATTTGTGTAGCGCCAGTAAAACTCTTATGATTAGATTGTCTGCCGCTTTTTCGAAATTCAAGTACAGACAAGCAGCAGCAAGGTAGGTTGTCCATTCAGAATAAAGTGAAAATATGAGTACCTAGGCAAAACTGTAAGGGAAAACCATCGATGGTTAGCCAAGAAAGAAGAGGATCGGGGCAGAGATCCCAACCCTCAACATTTGCCATTTCTGAAAAACTGGACATTAAAAGGAAATAGAAGAAAAGAAACAAGGAGGTTTCGCACAGTTCACCACCCAGTCTCCTTTCCGGCAGTCATACACACTGATTGTCCCAAGTCTAACCTACTTATTTAAACCTATGTTCTCTGGGTGTGGTTGGCTTAACATCAGCTATGGGTCGCCTTGAAAAACGAGAAGGCCTTTGTGGGCAGACGACACGGAAGCTCATGGGGATTTTTAAAATTGTGGGGGGGTGACCATGGGGGAGTAACGATTGGGGAGTGGCTTGAAGGCATTAGACTGATCGTTAGAGCATTGAATCATGGGATGTTGACGACACAGAAGTGTCTGGCTGGTTGCTAACAATAACAACTGTCACACTTGTGCTGTTGGGCGCTTCATAAGTAGGAGAAGGAAAATATCGGCGACATTGATTTGTTTTCTAAATGTAAAAGGCTTCTAAGTTTTTGATTACTTGGCACGTAAGGTAGTTTACGGTCATCTACATTCATAGTTTGTTTAAATGGAATGAAATGTGAAATGCACAACAAGAGTTTTATGTAAAGCAGTAAGTGGTCGTGCTTGCAATTATGGTTAGAGGGTGGCTGCTGCAGTATGACCCACAAAGCTTTTGATTTTCTCTGCACATTTGTGATATAAGTTACAGTGTTTTCTGCTATAAATTATAAGAACCTTCACACACACGCACACACACACACACACACCTATATATAAGTTTTCAAAAAGTCTACATGCATATATACATGTTGAATGGAGTCTAGTTTAGTATCTGTCACTACTTTGATCTAGAGACTCATGTCCTCCCACCTAAAAATATTCAGTTTCTCTGATATGGATCGTTGATCACATAGCTGTGACGCCGTAGTAGAAGTTCTCCCTGTGGAAAACTGCCTTCCTTTCAGTAGCTGTTGTGCTTTTCCCAGAAATAGAAGCATTTAAGACACACAACAGTACAGGCTGCCGGGGCGTGATCTGAAAAGGAGTGCATGTGTGTGTGTGTGCGTGCGTGCGTGCGTGTGTGTTATGAGGTGACACAGAACAGTAGAAACTAAAGCAGATATTAGCATTTTTTATACTAACGTTGGGAAACGTATTTAATTTGACAATGGTGCAGTTACGTTGTATTTCCCGATGAACCTGTCCACGTAATGTGCGTTCCGACTACATGAAGGCTTGAGTGAAAATGGTCTACATCTTTACAAAGTCCCTTTAGCGAGAGTATATTGGACGCTGTTACAGTCAAGGTGGTCAGTAGCTGCTGATGATGGAGACAGCAAACACAAATATTAAGCAGATATTAAGTTAATCAAGATAGGTCACCATAACGTCTATATTATATGATGGAATAAAATCATTAATATTTATTATCAATACCACTCTATGTAACAACAAATAAAGCCATTTAAAATAATTCTTAAACAAGGGAGATTTTACGGTTTTGTTGTTAATGGTGTATGGTTTTTATTTTCATAGTTTTCTGTTCCTATTTGAAGTGAGCACCATTTCGTGGAACATCTATCAGTTTGCTTTCCAATCAAAGAGCGTTGTGTTCGTGCTCTTGAGGAAGACAACTGGCAAACATGGCAAGTCAGCAGCCATCCGATTCGCAACAGGTAATACCAGAACATTATCACTATAGCCAACGTGGCTGTGCATCATAATCATAGTTTAATGTCTAATCTTAAGCAATTTGTGAAAATAAAAAAAATTAAAACAGGTGCTCGTTTCAACACAGGCCCAGACATTCTGGCTCAAGTGGGTTGAGACCGCGTTCCCTGATCTCGACTCACGAGCCTACTTCCTGCCTCCTGTCTACTTCAACCGCGTGCCGATGGAAAAACAGTCGACTGCTGGTCAGGATGTTGTGGTGCTTAAGTCATTAGAGTCTCATCAGCCGATTCCACCGGGACAACCTGGTCAGACCACACAGTCTACACCATCTACACAGGCCAGTCAGTCCTCTGGGCCAACAAAGTCAAGAAAAGCCCGTAAGGCCAAAAGGTTGACACAATCTACACAGGCCTGTCAGACCAATCAGCCATGGGGTTCCATTCCTCAGCCTCGTCGTGTTGTGCACAATGACATAAAAGATGACATTGCGATGCAGCAAGTTTTCGTCTGTCTGCAGCAGATGTCTGAACAAACTGGAGAAGTTATGTTTGGTCTCACTCAGCTTCAGTTCGGACAGTACCTGGGTGAACCTTGTTACGCTGCTGCGGCTGCCCAGCTCCCCCTATCCGCCAGCCTTCCTCTTACTAACGAACCCAACTGGAAACATGGAGACTTTGATGTGCTTCTTATTCACCGTCATTACGGTTTTATCGTCTGCGAAGTCAAGGCTGTGGGAGACAGCCCAAGTAAACGTAACGTGTCACAACAGGATCCAGAAAACATTATCATAAAGAGACTGACAAAGGCCGTGGAACAGCTGAAGAAGGCGGAGGCCATGTTGTCTCACCTGGTGTCCGACATCGCTCCCGGTCTGCGCATCACTAAGACCATCGCGGTTCCTAACCTCAAGGTTTATCAGGTACAACAGGCCATCTCTAACGACACCCAGCTAACACAGGTATTGACATTAGTATCTGTTTTGCTACAAATGAAATCTTATTAATTTTTGCACTAGTGTGCATATTTGCAATAGCTGAATGTGAGTACATGAAAAGAGTTTTTAAAACTGTTGTACGGGGTGGGCCACAAAATACCCTCCGGCGATGCTGGCTACCCTTAAGTGACACACTCTGGACAAATGATGTTTTAATCTGAACATTAGGTACTCCAGACAGCATTTTCATTTGTTTTCTAAATGCATTATTCATATCATTGTGTTTAAGACATAACCAACAATTTATCTCTACACGTTCTACCAACACTCTTGTCTGTGTGTTTGTTCTTTCTCGGCTTGATTTCTGCATTCCTCCTATCACCAGTCCACACAATGCTCATCCTTTTTCACCCTTACCCCCTTTTCCGCTTATTGCTACTTATCTCCTCGTCTTTCTCTACAGAATCACGATATTTTCAGTTCTTTCTACTTGGTTCCTCTTTGCGTTTTCGGTATTTGTCCTTTATTCACTGCTGTTTTTGTTTATTTTTCAGTCAATGTTGTCTATCTCTCGTTTCTTGTTTAAAGCGCTAAGAGCATGCTCCTTATGAGTGTGAATACCTGCTATACAAATCTTTTATTTATTTTTATTAATTTTTTTACTAGAAAACGTGTGCAAAATAGTGGAACCTTGACAAATAACATTTTCACAGCTCATTTTGATATTAAATTTTATAGTAATATAGAGTGCTAAAATCGAAATAAAAAAGATAAATGCCGTTTCAAATAATGTAGATAAATACTAACGGGCTATGTTTTGTTTGAAAACCATGAGTCGCTACGTCACAAATAACGAGGACGGTTAGCGGCAAGGAATTACTAGACGTTGTCTTGGTGACTTCGTCTAACTTCTTGATACATGTAGACGTTAACAACTTCCGTTGTTGAAATGAAGAAGAGCCTGACTGAGTTCAAAGGATGGTTAGTACACGATAGTGCATACAGTATGTACAAGTAGCCTCCCTCTATGTATATTGCACGTCTCCTAGGGCTAAATAAAAATCACAGATCGTAATGTTTCACCAGTATATTATCATATATGGCGTCGTTGGCCTTGTTTTTCCTCTTCCTCCTGGTAACACTTCGTCAACAATGAATCAGATATTTTCATATTGAAGATAATCAATTAAGCTTTTTTGCAGGGAAGAACCGAATGTTTCTCGAAAAACTAAATTTGATTATTATTTTGTAATATTTGAGTTCAATTTATGGCTATGCAAAGATTAGTCCGTTATGACGTGAAGGGACTCAAATTCCATAAAATGTTGAGCCATTTTGTTGTATTTATTTATTGGATCTACTTACTCGTTATTCAGGACCTGTGTCAGTGTCTGGGAGCAACAGACCCCGATGACATCGCTGGCCTGTGTCTGTGCTCTGATCAGTTGTCTGACCCCAAGACCCCGTGGGACGTCAGTAGTCACGTGCTAGGGGAACTCGGACACTGGTGGCAGCGACTTGTGGCTGGGGCTGGACATGACAGTCACATGACTAGTGACGTGTACAGGACTCTGGTGGCTAGGTAAGTAGGGGCTGGATCTGATAGTCTCATGTCCTACACCTTGTACAACACTTTAGTAGCACGGTGACGACTATAACTATCTAAGTGTACTAGCTTTAATGTTTAAGCTGTACACTTGACATTAACGTTTAGCACTAAAATTTATAATTTTATTTAGGCAGATACAACACTAGAGATTAGTAATGAAAACCAATGGAGATTAATAAAAAAAGCTATTTGTAAAACTACTAAATATCAATAACGAAAATTAAGCATAAATGAACTACACAGTAAAGATTAATTAAGAAAAATAGTTATGTAAAATACACTCGAGATTAATAAATGAAATAATTCAAGGTCTATTTACTACTCCAGGCCAAGCGACAATGGTTGAATAGTTGTTTCTATTACACATACACAATGAAACTCTATCATAATAAACACAAGGTATTATTCATGTTGTCGTGAACAATTCAGAAATACTATGGATAATTAAGAATTTTTATTAACTATGTATGGTGAACTAACAACGTCCAATGATGTATGATTTTTACCAGGTTTTGTGGTCCAGCGACATCAATGATTGTCCCTTGCATCTGTCTACCACGTGTGAGTGTCAAGACCCTGGGTCAGGCCGTGTGGTGTACAGGAGAGTGCTATACTGCTGTAATAACACTCTTCCCGGAGCAAGTTTATCTACTCAACACGGCGCCTCCCAAACTATTTCTGGCCGGACCTCCCGGTACAGGTAAAACTGTGGTGCTGCTGCTGATGGCCATAGAGTGGCTGAGGTCTAACAACGAAGTCTGTGTTCTAAGTACTTGGCCCAGGAGTATTGCATCGTGCAAAATGATGTATCATCTGCTACAGCAGGCATTAAAAACACAGCTTTCAGCAACAGCATCCTCTACAAAAATCCACTTCCTGCAGTATAATTTTGGTGGTATGACCAGCTGTGAGAAGGCTGTGAGTGATCTACTACATATATCAAATGGAGGATCGCTTTATATTATTGCTGATGAAGCAGCGCCTGCATGCAAGTAAGTCGTACACTGCTCGATGTTCTCACAGACCAGCACATAAATAAAGCTCGTGTTGTTTACTCAAATATTTATTGTCAACCAGTTGTTCTAATGATTCATGTCATAAGCAATCAAGGAGCGCATTTTTGTGTGTTATTACTTTTCTAATCGTCGTGGTAAGCTCCTTACAGTTCAATTTATATGTGTATATATATATATATATGAGAGAGAGAAAGCTAAAGAGAGACACTATGTATATAGGTATAAGACGAAGGAATCAGAATGAAGAGTTCCCCAATTATCATCTTCAAAAATTTTCTGTTAACTTTGTTGTCCATGACAGACCGCACTTCAGCCATTTCCTTCAGCAGCTTGAAGCACAAGTTCCTCATCTTTATATGTGGGCGGCTAGTTATTATAACAGCTACGCACCCGACGGCTGGCAAGTGGAAGACTTTAGAAGATCCCTCCGCTCTCCCCCAGCAGTGGTCAGGGAGGTCTTGAGAGGTCAGGAGATTAGTACAGCACGAAACGTGAAGGCCTACATCTCACGTCGGGTTCCCAACCCCACAGACGGCCCTCAGATCAGACTCGTGAAGCACGTGGGACAAGGGCACGACAAACCGCCATATGACTGTGAAAAGTGTGGTCGTGAGGTGGCCAGCATTCTACAGGAGCTTCACATTGGTGCCCCGGGTAGGTGCTTCATTCTTACCGAGCTTAAAACGCTTTTAATGTTGTCATCGAAACGTATTGATGGTAGCGGTTATTAATTATAAATAGTTTGACTTTCTTATTGACATGTTTAATTCTTCATTGGCATCTTTCGTTGTAATTTAATCAAATAATTTTTACACTATTCTAGAATGTTTATTAACGACTTTAAATGTAAATCATGAACATTTCCTTAGACAACTAATAATTGAACTTCGCTCAAACGTATGTCCCATATAATAAAACTTTACGTGGAAAAAGAAATCAAAACTGTGAAAAATCATTATCCATAAACACTGTTGGGTTTCTTTACTTCGCAGATCTTGACATTGCTTTGATTCAAGCATTAAAGTACGTAACAATAGCATCTTTACTTTTCTCCATAAAACAATTCCGATTGAAAATTATAATTTCTGCATCCGCTTGTCCTATAATTGTTTTCTAAGAAACAAAAGTGATCTTGAATGTTAACAGTGACTGCCACGTCATCACCACCAGCCACGACATTCTCCTCCCCCGGTGTGAGCGGGGAGCCCCCCTGTCTACAGTGGAGAGACGTGTTGGTGTTGTTCTGGCGCAATCTTAAAGAAACCTCGGGTGTGATAACGGCGCTGAGAGAAGCGGGTATCCCAGTGCGGGTGATGGTGAAGGATGAGGACATCGAGGACGTGGCCACGGCCCGCAGTGACGTGGTGTGGGCGGTGCTTGGAGACAATGTTCAGGGTCTGGAGAGAAAAGTCATCGTCTGTCTCGAGATCAGATCTTGTCCCTCTGCCCGAGTACAGAACATGTCACGATGCACGGCACAGCTTATCAACGTCACGTGACTTTCAATGACTCATCAGTGACGATGTTTAATTACTGTCGTTAGTGTTGATTTTTAATGACTTTCATCAGGAGTATTCTTTTCACTATTTTGAAACTTAAATCCAGATCTGTCCTCTCTACATTTTGTAGTTCTATCTGAGAGTTTAAAAATGTCGTTTGCATATTCAGAAATGGACTTAGTTTTCTAAGCCTTCTTTCCAGTATGTGTTTAGGTTGGTTACATTATCTAAACTTGTTAGAGACCCACATCTTGAGGGATTTAAAGTGCATACAGTGCAGTTAATAACCAGCTGAAGTGATTTTTAGATGTAGTGCCATCCAATTTTTTTACATATGCTCTACCTTGTGTTTTTGCTTGTTTGTCAGTTTATGAGATAGAAAAGGAGCGAAAAGGGGCGTGCGCTAAAGAAATAATTTATATTTACAAGTTTTCCCTCGCAATCTCTACTTGTGCCTCTTGTTTTGCCCAGTCTAGGATACTTATAAACACAATATCACACTGGAAAACCATGGGGCTTTTTTTAAGATTCACTGTTAAAACTGTTCGTGTGCGTAAGGCGGAATATGTTTGTGTGAACACAAAGAGCGAGGGTAGATATTTAAGTGTAATGATTTTTTTAATAGAACTTATTGCCTTGAATTTTTGAAGAATACGGGATGGGTCACATTATTTATCATAAATTGACTTTTAACTCTTGCTGTTAGTCTCATGTTCTTCCCCTCAAAAGCCATTAAAAAAAACTTTTGCAAACCACATGTGTGTGTGTGTGTGTGTGTGTGTGTGTGTGTGTGTGTGTGTGTGTGTGTGTGTGTGTGTGTGTGTGTGTGTGTGGTTAGTGTTTAAATCAGTAGCCGCAGATTGACAATTTTAATTTGAGGCTTTCCGACAACGTACAATACTAAGGGGTTCTAAAAGGAATGAGACACTGAAACAGCTTTTCAATGGTGACAATTTTTGTGATTTTCCTGCAGCGATTGGTGATGATCGTTGTGGGCAATTAACATAAATTTTAAGATCATATATCACTTTCATTTTAAACAGTGCATATTTTTCCTTGCTTCGTGACCAAGAAATCTTTTTCACACACACGTAAACCTGCACAATGCTCACCCTAAGTAGCTGTCTGGGCCTCTGCAATCAAACTGTGCACGAGTTATAACCAAACATTGAGTGATGATAAGTCACCAGAAACATATATATACACACACATACACGTTGTCACATACACGTTGTCACACACACACACACACACACACACACACACACACACCACACACATTTCGCATATTTGTATATTACGGACGATCTAAAAGTATGGTCTACCTGTATTACTGCTTTTATTTTAACTTGTTAAAACTCTTTGTCGCGCGACTGACTCATGTGCACAAGAAATTACAGCCTAGGTGTATAAATAAAGAACGAGCAATGTCATCGTTTCACCAACTGTTACAAGTTTTAAAAAATCGCGAAAACCCAGAAATGTAGATCACGGGCTGGTACTACTGTTAAGCACCGGGAAACATTCCTCGATGCGTTAGTCTGCCTTTCTTCCATTTTATTTTTCATGAACTAAAAGACTTGCAGCAAGGTAAGATCATCAGTTTTCACAATCAGAAATCTTATTGCCTCAAATCATACAGGTCGCGAAAATACAAGGATTCGTATTCAGAAGTTACCTGCCCTTGTCGCATCATGTGCTTGATGGGGCAGCTCTACAAATTATATGTATTTTCACTGTGATTGACTGATCTGTCTCTCATGTGCTCTACATCTTCTGCTTCCTTATTTGAAAACATCTGCTCTGGAATGTTTGTGGATTGCTCGCTCGTGGAAGAAGGACGTTTTCAAAGTTTTCTTTGCTGGACTTTCTTCTGCCTACTACACCATGTGCTCCAACATGGCTACCGAACCTCTCTGCCGGCCTTTGCTTCGACACTCTCAACGCACCAGACAGGACGACGCAGCCACCCCAGCGTGTTCCCATACAAGAAAATTACCTACGGTAGGCACGAACTTATATCACTGAGGTTTAAGACTTCTGATCGCTCATTAGCGCTTTGCACCGTGCTTCGTACTTTGAACATTCATAGCCACTGTGACATTTCTCGAAAGAAAAAACGCCGCCCGTTCCGTGGCGGTCGTCGGCGACACCAGCATCGCCGTGATCAAAGTGAACCAGTTGACATAACCACCAGTAACACCAGCCGGAAACACGACCGACCAACTGGGTCAAATAACTTTACATCTCGGCGACCAAACCAACATGATCGCCTGAAATCAGTAGTCACCCAAGTTTCCCGCACACGACAACTGAACACTCGCCTCCATGTTGGGCTTTTCAACGCTCAGTCGGTATCGTCCGCACAACAGTCACTGAAGCGAGTTGAAATAGTAGAATTTGTGACAGACCGCCACCTTGATATTTTCATCATCACCGAGACGTGGCTTAAACAGCGAGGTGACGAGAGCGTGTGTGTCGATCTTACTCCAGTGGGCTACTGCCTGAAATCTTTCCCCCGCCCTACACGTGGTGGTGGTATTGCTATAATCTACAGATCATCACTTGCCAAGTACCTGTCTTTTACTACTGCCGTATCGTTCCCTCACACGTCTTTTGAATTTGTACAAGTCTCCTCTTCGGCTCCTCATTGCTCGATGCACCTGCTCTGCATCTACAGACCTCCTCCTAGTGCAAGGAACAAACTTACAGCCTCTACATTTTTCTCGGAATTCCATGATCTCTTGGATTATAGCAATACACTAATTGGACCCGCCATACTCCTCGGAGATGTGAATGTGCACTTCGACAACAGTGCTCACCCTGACACTGTCAAAATGTCTGAAATGCTGCACACCTTTCGTCTCGTACAGTCCGTGTCGCAGCCAACACACAAAAGAGATCACATCCTGGACTGGGTCATACATCGACCTGATGACCACTTAGTCCAGTCAGTTGATGTTTCCCACGATCTCTCATCTGACCACTACTGTGTACTGATCGAACTTGATCACAAATGCCCATCATCGGCGCCAGTTTTTAGATCCACTCGCTCATTACGAAATGTTGATAGACTAGCATTCAAAGCACAGCTGCAGATGGCGCTCCTCCAACCACCCTCTGCCGAGCAACTTGACTGTGTTTTACGTCGAGTAGTTGATGACCACGTGCCCCAGTGTCTCGACGTCTGATGCGCCAGTCTAAATGTGCGCCTTGGTATTCACAGATCCGCGTTGAACTCCGTGACCTGAAGCGCACGCGCCGGCGAGCTGAACGTCTTTGCCGGAAGACTGGACTCGCCATCCACAAAGAAATTTACAATGCTGCAAAGCGAAGCGTGGCAAAATGCATTTATGAGGCTAAAACATCATACCTTCAGGGCCAAATAATTAATTGCACCTCCTCCAAAAAGCTTTTTGCCATTTGCAATAAAATGACTGGATCTAAGACAGCAACACCACTGCCTACTGCCTACTGCCTACCCTGCTTCACTGCTGCCGCAAGTTTTTAGTGATTATTTCACCAGCAAGATATCGGACATTCGATCATCATTAGACTCGGCGTCGGCGCTTGACAGCATCTCCTGTGATGTCCTCCCAGGATGTTCCATGACCAAGTTCCTACCAGTCTCTGAGACCGATGTAAAAGCGGTTATCCTAAAAGCTAAAGCAACAACCTGCGAGTTAGATCCGATGCCCACGAGCCTTCTGCTCGAGTGCCTAGATACTCTACTTCCTGCCATCACACATATTGTAAATGTCAGCCTGTCGTCAGGTGTTTTCCCATCTCTGTTCAAGAATGCGGTGGTGAGGCCACTTCTAAAGAAATCCACGCTTGATGTCAATGTGCTAAACAACTACCGCCCAGTCTCCAACTTGTCTTTTCTCTCTAAGATCATAGAGAAAATAGTTTTGACACAGCTCTGGGCCTATTTACAAGACCACCATCTTCTTCCACAAGCTCAGTCGGCATATAGACCTTTCCACAGCACTGAGACCACTCTTATTAAAGTAACAACAGACATATTATCTGCTCTTGACAGTGGTGATGTTTCTCCATTAACCCTACTGGACCTGTCTGCTGCATTTGACACTATAGACCACTCTCTGCTTCTTCACAGACTCCACACCCTCTACGGGATTTCTGGACCTGCCCTCTCATGGTTCAACTCCTATCTCACTGATAGGACCCAGACTGTGGTAGTCGATGGTCAGACATCTCGCCCTGCTTCACTTTTCTGTGGCGTTCCCCAAGGCTCAGTACTTGGCCCAGTCCTGTTCATCCTGTATACTAAACCACTTTCATCTTGCATCCGGTCTCACCAGGTGTCTCATCAGTCCTATGCAGATGACACGCAGCTTTACTGTTCTATTCCACTGGCTGAGTCTCACTCTGCTATTAGCTCTCTAGAAGCTTGTATTAGTGATGTCAAGGGCTGGATGGTGAAAAACAAGCTTAAACTAAATGATGATAAAACGGAAGCCCTCTTGTGCCATAGAAGAAGACATCAACCTTCACTAGTCAGTCTGCCCAATCACATCAAGGTGGGCGACAGCAACATCACCTTCACGTCATCCGTTAGGAATCTGGGATTTATTGTCACCGCAGACATGACCCTTGATAAACATGTTACAGCTGTCTGTCAGTCTGCCTACTATGAGCTCCGTAAGATCAGTGCCATCCGTCACTTTCTCTCTACACGTGCCACCAACACTCTTGTCTGTGCGTTTGTTCTCTCACGACTTGACTACTGCAACTCCTTGCTGGCAGGCTGCCCCTCATCCCTCATTCAGAAACTCCAGAGAGTACAGAACTCCGCTGCACGTCTGGTACTTAGAGCAAGGAAACGGGACCATGTCACACCTCTCCTTCGTTTTCTACACTGGCTACCCGTCCGTTCTCGCATCCCGTACAAACTGTCTGTGCTGTGTTTTAATTTCTTTGCTGGCTCCTGTCCTGACTATTTCTCTGAACTTCTCATCCCTTACTCTCCGGCCAGACCACTCCGCTCTTTCTCTGACAACCGTACTCTGACTGTTCCTGTCACCAGAACAAC
>SMMW01000052.1:0-115155 GCA_004794655.1 Marisa cornuarietis | reverse complement strand
AGTGAAGATTTGTATAGGGCATATTCACACTCGTAGAGAGTATGCTCTTAGCGCTTAAAACGGGGAAGAGACGTGGACTAAGTAGATACAGAACACAGGGGACGAAAGAAAACGACAGTACTGACAAAAACAGATAAAAAAAGGCATCAAGTAACAGGAACAGAGAAAAATAGTGATGGGTAAAGTAGCAAGAGGGAAGGGGGGGTAAGGACTAGCATTGTGTGGACTGTGTTAGGAGTAATGCTCAAGGAAGAGGTGCGTTTTCAGTGCAGATTTGAAGGATTCAATTGTAGGAAGGTGGCGGATATGGAAAGGAAGAGAGTTCTATTGTTTTGCAGCACAGTAGCCAAAAGTCCTGTGACCATATGTTGTTGTTCTGGTGACAGGAACAGTCAGAGTACGGTTGTCAGAGGAAGAGCGGAGTTGTCTGGCCGGAGAGTAAGGGATGAGAAGTTCAGAGAAATAGTCAGGACAGGAGCCTGCAAAGAAATTAAAACACAGCACAGACAGTTTGTACTGGATGCGAGAACGAACGGGTAGCCAATGTAGGAAACGAAGGAGAGGAGTGACATGGTCCCGTTTCCTTGCTCTAAGTACCAGACGTGCAGCGGAGTTCTGTACTCTCTGGAGTTTCTGAATGAGGGATGAGGGGCAGCCTGCCAGCAAGGAGTTGCAGTAGTCAAGTCGGGAAAGAACAAACGCACAGACAAGAGTGTTGGTGGCACGTGTAGAGAGAAAGTGACGGATGGCACTGATCTTACGGAGCTCATAGTAGGCAGACTGACAGACAGCTGTAACATGTTTATCAAGGGTCATGTCTGCGGTGACAATAAATCCCAGATTCCTTACGGATGACGTGAAGGTGATGTTGCTGTCGCCCACCTTGATGTGATTGGGCAGACTGACTAGTGAAGGTTGATGTCTTCTTCTATGGCACGAGGGCTTCCGTTTTATCATCATTTAGTTTAAGCTTGTTTTTCACCATCCAGCCCTTGACATCACTAATACAAGCTTCTAGAGAGCTAATAGCAGAGTGAGACTCAGCCAGTGGAATAGAACAGTAAAGCTGCGTGTCATCTGCATAGGACTGATGACACACCTGGTGAGACCGGATGCAAGATGAAAGTGGTTTAGTATACAGGATGAACAGGACTGGGCCAAGTACTGAGCCTTGGGGAACGCCACAGAAAAGTGAAGCAGGGCGAGATGTCTGACCATCAACTAACACAGTCTGGGTCCTATCAGTGAGATAGGAGTTGAACCATGAGAGGGCAGGTCCAGAAATCCTGTAGAGGGTGTGGAGTCTGTGAAGAAGCAGAGAGTGGTCTATAGTGTCAAATGCAGCAGACAGGTCCAGTAGGGTTAATGGAGAGACATCACCACTGTCAAGAGCAGATAATATATCTGTTGTTACTTTAATAAGAGTGGTCTCAGTGCTGTGGAAAGGTCTATATGCCGACTGAGCTTGTGGAAGAAGATGGTGGTCTTGTAAATAGGCCGAGAGCTGTGTCAAAACTATTTTCTCTATGATCTTAGAGAGAAAAGACAAGTTGGAGACTGGGCGGTAGTTGTTTAGCACATTGACATCAAGCGTGGATTTCTTTAGAAGTGGCCTCACCACCGCATTCTTGAACAGAGATGGGAAAACACCTGACGACAGGCTGACATTTACAATATTAGTGATGGCAGGAAGTAGAGTATCTAGGCACTCGAGCAGAAGGCTTGTGGGCATCGGATCTAACTCGCAAGTTGTTGGTTTAGCTTTTAGAATAACCACTTTCATATCGGTCTCAGAGACTGGTAGGAACTTGGTCATGGAGCATCCTGGGAGGGATTTAATTATTTGGCCCTGAAGATATGATGCTTTAGCCTCATAAATGCATTTTGCAACGCTTCGCTTTGCGGCATTATACATTTCTTTGTGGATGACGAGTCCAGTCTTCCGCCAAACACGTTCAGCTCGCCGGCGCGTGCGCTTCAGGTCACGGAGTTCGACGCGGATCTGTGAATACCAAGGAGCACATTTAGACTGGCGCATCAGACGTCGAGACACTGGGGCATGGTCATCAACTACTCTACGCAAAACACAGTCAAGTTGCTCGGCAGAGGGTGGTTGGAGGAGCGCCATCTGCAGCTGTGCTTTGAATGCCAGTCTATCAACATTTCGTAATGAGCGAGTGGATCTAAAAACTGGCGCCGATGATGGGCATTTGCGATCAAGTTCGATCAGTACACAGTAGTGGTCAGATGAGAGATCGTGGGAAACATCAACTGACTGGACTAAGTGGTCATCAGGTCGATGTATGACCCAGTCCAAGATGTGATCTCTTTTGTGAGTTGGCTGCGACACGGACTGTACGAGACGAAAGGTGTGCAACATTTCAGACATTTTGACAGTGTCAGGGTGAGAACTGTTGTCGAAGTGTACATTAACATCTCCGAGGAGAATTGCGGGTCCAATTAGTGTATTGCTATAATCCAAGAGATCATGGAATTCCGAGAAAAATGTAGAGGCTGTAAGTTTGTTCCTGGCGCTAGGAGGAGGTCTGTAGATGCAGAGCAGGTGCATCGAGCAATGAGGAGCCGAAGAGGAGACTTGTACAAATTCAAAAGACGTGTGAGGGAACGACACTGCAGTAGTAAAAGACAGATACTTGGCAAGTGATGATCTGTAGATTATAGCAATACCACCACCACGTGTAGGGCGGGGGAAAGATTTCAGGCAGTAGCCCACTGGAGTAAGATCGACACACACGCTCTCGTCGCCATGCTGTTTAAGCCACGTCACGGTGATGATGAAAATATCAAGGTGGCGGTCTGTCACAAATTCTACAATTTCAACTCGCTTCAGTGACTGTTGTGCGGACGATACCGACTGAGCGTTGAAAAGCCCAACATGGAGGCGAGTGTTCAGTTGTCGTGTGCGGGAAACTTGGGCGACTGATTTCAGGTGATCATGTCTGGTAACTGGTAACTTTAGGTGTTTTTCTGAGGCGTGAAGCCATTCGGATACAATTCTTGCTATTCATCCTGAAAAAATCTATGTATTTCGGATTTGATACATCAAAGATGGTTGGAACTGCACACCAGATCAGCTGACATTTCTGCACCCACTTCTTAAATCTATGGAAATGACAACACAAGGCTAGTGAAACTGCTAAGCAGCAGCTTATGTGGCAAAACCAACAATACATGCGACTTGTTAAAGCTACTAAGAGTTTTGACAACTGGGCGCACCACACCATGTACCACCAGGCATCCTTGCGTGAACACTGATAGTCGGTACCAGGGGGGGCGATGGCCATGGTCATATATGGGTCAGTGTGGCTTCACTTACCCACCTAAGTGGTCGCTCTTGGTATCCTATTTGTTTCGACGTGGCATCTGTTTACAGAACTGGACACTGCTGTGATATTGCCTTAGATGCTGACATCATTTAAAAACAACGAATGAAATAATCATTTGAAGGTTTTCGTAGAATCTTTATTAAGTTTTGTTTGTTAAACTGTCCACACAATGCAAGCTTTTAAAAAAAAGCTATTTTTAATTTATTTTATTTTTTTTACTTGCAAGAAATCAGAGCTTTATATGCTTAAAATAATTTAATGTTTAAGAAGGATTTTTTTTTACTTTGATCTGATAACAAGCCTATTTTTTATTTTTTGTCAGAAAGCCACCCAAAAAAAGGAGAGAATCTGTACCCCATGTGAATGAGGGTCAAGGAGGTGCTGTTACAGGAGCCCATCAGGATCATGCAGAGCCTGTGAGTTGTCATTTTGTTAAGTTATATACATATCTTTTTCGTGACAAATACTTATTTCATTCGCTGTGACATCTGTTATCATGCTGTGTTGTGTGTGTGTGTGAGCTTGAGTGGAATCTGATAAAATGTTGTGTAACATATTAACTTCATTTTATGAGTTTTTGATGCTTATAATTTCTCAGGTAGTGCAAGCATTCGTGAAGTGCCTAGAAAATTGCCAACCAAATAATGGTTGAAGGGAGGCTGATAGCTTAAACTTGTCATACTGTGAAACCTCCGTATTAAGAGAAACATCTGCATTAAGACTTGCTAAAATCCACCAAAATCGGGTAGTAACTTAGAGGGGTTGTAGGGAGATCAACCAGTCTGCTTTCATTTTGCAAAACATGACATCTATCACCTATAAATTCAGGTTCATTTATTTAGGTTGAAATAATGCTCTTAAAAACCATATCATAATGCTTTTTTATCGTTTTCACTTTCACTTGATCATGCATATTCTGCCATTGTTAGGCTGTACTGAAGATTAATAGGTGAACTAACTCCAGGTAAGCTAAGCAGAATCAATCAGCACATATGTACCATGGGAGACAAAGGTGCTCTCTTAAAATGCACTATTTATATTTTTGAATTTTTGAACATGATTTCTTCAAAATGTTACAGTGAAGCACAAACAGTCAGTCACAATTTTATGTTTAAAGACACGTGACTTCTTCAAAAGATTGTTAATGAAGCATAATTCCCTGATGTGCGTTGATAAAGAGACAACAATGATTAGGGGAGTTGTGTGTGTGGGGGGGGGGAGAAACTTATTTTACGCGATTTCTACAGAAAATTGAAATGTAGGGTAAGCAGCCTGCCAGAAGCAGTGTATTTTAAAATGTACTTAATTTGTTTTCAACATATTTTGCAAAAAGTCATAATCGAGCATAAGCTGTTGGTTGTTAACTGAGTTGGGGAGGTAGTCATAATAGAGATGCCATTTATTTAATAAAATACCGCCGTGAAAATTTTGGGGGTCTTAACTAAGAAAGAGTCATAATTGGGAAGGTCTTAATAAAGAGGTTTTTACTTTATCAGCATGAAATACCAGCATTCCTTTAGAGATTAATGTTTCCAAAAGTGAATTTGTCTATTTGAATATTTTGTTTAAAAATAGCACAGCAAGCTGATTATGGTTGACGAGTGGTTGCTAAATATAGTAACATTTGCATCACAATATCACATGGAAAGGGGAACTAATAATAATAATGTGATTTATATAGCACATGATCACAATCATGAAGGGAACTGGGTGAGCTAGCACTAAGCAAAGTACACAGTTCACAGTATAAAAGTGGAAAAGGTTTTCCAAATGCAAAGGGCATGATGGGAGTAAATTCAAAGTCAGCAGTTTAATAATAATAAATGAAGATTTTTATAGCACATATTCACACTCATAGAGACATGCTCTTAGCGCTTAAAACAAGGAAGAGACATGGACTACATGGATAGAACACGAGGGGCGTAAGAATAAATGACAATACTAACGACAAACAGAAAACAAAGATGGAAAACAAAAAGACACCAACAGAACATAGAAAATATAGCGATTCTGCAGAGAAAGATGGGTAGTTTAGCTCCGTCCCATCGGCAGCTATTTTTACTTTTTTTCAGGAGGATAGGGCTTTACCATAATGTTTAAAGTTTTTTATGCCTTGATAGGTTTTGGTTTGTCGGTGGCCTTTTGGGCCAAAACACTCCTTTTACATGTTACCCTTTGTTTTATGTTATTCTTGCTTCGTGGTTTGGTTTTTATTTTTAAAGATGTTATGGTTATATCACTTGTGGGTTTTTGTCCCTAAACATTTTAAAGAAAGATTACTTTTTCTCGTCTTGATATAGCCTTAGTTGCTGGCACAGCTTTAAACACAACCAACCAACCAACCTGTAGACTAAGTATTAGACCTGGGACCAAGAAAGATGAAAGTACAAAATCTAGGTTCTATAACTCACTGAGCCCCCCCCCCCAAAAAAAAAAATGATTTTGACCTTTTTGATCATGGAACAAGTTGACATTCATTCAATCATCCTGGTGATTACATCATGCTTCCTCTGCAAAGCTGCTCAGGACACTGGACTGGTGACTACAAAATGGCCTCAATTTGTTTTCAGTGTGTGCACTGGGGTAGTTTTCCTGACTACCTATTTATGCTTATTCACCATCATGGGTGCTTTGGCAAGTGCTCTTTTGCAGTATTTGGACCCGCAGTTTAGAATTCCCCTACAGTGCATTTATGGCCTGCACAGACACAAGGAACTTTCCATCTTCTCTAAAAATATTTAACAAATTGATTCCCTTGTGCGAGTGCACATTTGTGTGTGTGATTATGTATGGTGAACAGCTTCTAGCTAGAATCATTAAAAATTATTATTACTGAGGTTTTTTATTGTTTGATATTATTTTTATTCCTAATATGTGGTTGTCTTCTCTTCCAGTATGCCCTGGACAGGATTATCAATAATCCACAGCTTGTGGAGAGACTGGCCGACAACATCAACCGGTCTCTTTGTTTGGAGGCCCATCAGGCTGAAACAAGGCAAACACATGCAGATGCCAGTCCATCTTTTGAAGAGAGAAAAGTTCAAGATCCAGATCCTGGCTCAAGAGAAAACAGTCTTGAGGAATTTTTGAACACAGTGAGTGAATAATATTCACCTAACAGGTCAATTTCTTAAGTGGACAAATATGGTCAAAGATTCATCCACATTTCTCCAGTTAAGAACAACCTTTAGAAAAGAAATTTTATTTGTGTGTGGGTCTGATTGAAAGCTTCAGATTATTAAATGATAACACTGCTTTTTTTACTATATTTTGAAGTCGACATTTTTGTGGAGTCTTTTCTGCACCTGCTTGGATGAGTTAGGAATCGTGCATCACTTCTTCGTGGGGAACCAGAGTACTGACTATATATGCATGCAGAGAGTGTAGCAGAAGGAAGTTAGGAATATTGAGGATACTAAGAAATGTGGGAAGAATAAATCATCAGTCATGTCAAATGTTGTAATGGATAAATGACTTAAGATGAATTTACAGGACAAAAATATTGAGCTTAACACTGAAACTGACATTTGTGACGTGTCATAGTGACCTTATTCAGTTGCTAGTAGTATCAGAAATAATGTTATGGCTTATTTTTAAAATCCATTTGAGATGAAACAGATGATAAATGTAGTGATTATCATAGAATCCTTCTCTGACTCTTCCATCCTAACCCCCCACTACTAATTTCTACAGAGTCACAAGAACATGCCAGAGGAAGCTGTTAATGATATCATCAGGGTGACGCGAAGTGACCCAATCTTCCAGTCTCTCTTTGAACTTTTCAATACAGGTAAACTTGGAGCATGCCTCATTCTTAACAAGTGTGGTTATTTATGGAGGGCATGTCTTATTCTGTAAAAGAATTTGTCACATCATTTATATTAGAAGATGAATATTTGAGAATTGAACTAGGACTACTTTCATTGCCATTTAATAATAATAATAATAAATGAAGATTTTTATAGCGCATATTCACGCTCATAGAGAGCATGATCTTAGCGCTTAAAACGGGGAAGAGACATGGACTAAATGGATAGAACATGAGGGCCGGAAGAATAAACGACAGTACTGATGACAAACAGAAAACAAAGATAGAAAACACAAGAAGGCAAGTAACAGGAACAGAGAATACAGCGATTCTGCAGAGAAAGATGGGGAGAAAAAAAAGGAGTAGAAGGGGGGAGGGTAAAAAGGACGAGCATTGTGTGCGTTTTCAGTGCAGATTTGAAGGATTCAGTTGTAGGAAGGTGGCGGATGTGGAAAGGGATAGAGTTCCATTGTTTTACTGCACAGTAGCCAAAAATCATGTGACCATATGTTGTTGTTCTGGTGACAGGAACAGTTAGGATAGGGTCATCAAACGAAGAGCGTAGTTGTCTGGCCGGAACGTAAGGGATGTGAAGTTAAGAGAAATAGGACAGGAGCCAGCAAAGAAATTAAAACACAGCACAGACAGTTTGTACTGAATGCGAGAACGAATGGGTAGCCAGTGTAGAAAACAAAGGAGAGGAGTGATATGGTACCGTTTTGTGGCTCTAAGCACCATTTCTTTCATGGCCATGCCCCCAGTTTTATGTTGCAATTAAAGCTTTGTTTGTTATGTATTGTCTACTGTTATAACTGACATATATCAAGAAAATACTTTTATTTTTTTATTTTTTTATGAGTAGACAGGGAGGAGTATATTGAACGTGAGTTTGGCAGCAGACATGCTACAAATTCTGTGCAGGATGACCAAGATAAGATACATAGTGAGCATTCTTTAAGTGTTTACCAATCTGAGTTTACACATACATGTATCTGTGTTTGGTAATTAAGATGCGTTTTATCAAATTTGTTTAAAGTAAATGCAAAATAAAGATTTACTTTTTGGGTATGGGGGAAGGTACAGAATGGTAAAGGACTGTGATTAATTGACATTGATTGG
Source organism: Marisa cornuarietis (assembly GCA_004794655.1). Lineage (NCBI taxonomy): Eukaryota > Metazoa > Mollusca > Gastropoda > Architaenioglossa > Ampullariidae > Marisa > Marisa cornuarietis. The sequence continues at coordinate 106,881 of SMMW01000052.1, read as the reverse complement.
TTGTCATTTTCATTTTTTTCTGTTGGAATGTTTACCTTTTTTTTATTTATTTATATACATCATTGAAGGCTTGTTCTGTATAATTGTTCCTTGATGTAGAAGTCTGGGTTCTTTGTTTCAGCTTCTCCATCGTTCATGCCACTTCTTCATGCATCTTGCCCATCTCAGTCAGAGCCTGATGCTTCATCCTCACCTGTAGGTCACAAACTGTTGGCCTCTTCTCAACAGCAGGAAGACCAGACAAGTTCAAAGGCCATCCTTCAGCAAGAAGGACAGATGATGGTAGATGTCAGTGAGAATCATAACACCAGAGGATTCATTCACATGACGCAACTACAGTCAAGTCAACCTGGACACTCTGACCAAGAGAAGTCAACATCCAGACAAGGCATGAATGATATTCCTGTGGCTTCCACGTCTTCAAACCATTCTTCCCAGGATACAATCACTAATAACACAAACAGGTTATCAGAAAACCAGAAGGCAGATCAGCATGCTGAGAAACCTGACCTAAACGCAATGTGTGATCCCCAAATTTTGAGATTAGCAGCAATCACAGACGAGTTAGGAAGTGAAGTCAGTAGCAGTACTGTGACAGGCCATCAGAAAGCATCACAAAGTAGCAGACAGATAATAGTTCATGCAACAAGTGAAATTATAAACTCATTCGGTACTTCCAGGTCACTGGCAGACTCTTGTGAAATTGACATTCAAGGTGAAGTGAGTCTTTTATGTCCTGATGTGGTTTCACAACATGGGAGCAATATTGAAGTTGCTGAACCTGAGCAGCAGAAATATCTAAACATGTGTTGTCATACTAAAGAAACCACAGAAACGGTAACCGCTAGTCAGAATAAAGGAGTGTCTTCAGTGCAAGGTGTGACAGCTGTTGGAGATTCACAAAAATGGCAGAAAGATGTGATATCTTGCTCGCATGTGTCCCATGGAGTCTGGTTATCACCTGGAAAATCAGCCGTGTTGCCAGAGCAGTTTGCATGTGTCTTAATGCATAGCAACTCTGCATCAAGCCTGTCTGCTGTAGGTGATAATGATGGTTCACCCTCTAGCTGTCATTATTGTGATGTTGCAGGTGCCACTGTTTTGACAGGTGTTGAGACAGGTGTCCATTATATGGTGGACAGTGATAGGAGCAAAAGAAGTGACCCTGGAGGAAAAGGTTCTGCACCAGAATCAGCCATTTCAGAAAAGATTCAATCTAAAAGTTACAGTTTTTCCAGCTCAGAAAAAATTTGCATGGATCATTCCCCTCAAGTTAGTTCTTCAGCAGGGTGTGACCCAGCTGGGACTCTAGGTTTGCTGCGGCTGAAGAAAGCATTGCAGGCAGATAAATGTCAGCAGGAACTGCAAGCTGAAAAGACTCTAGAGAATATGGCTCACCTATCAAAATCTTCGCTTGCTCATTCTTTGGCTGCTGGGATGCATAGATCTTGTGTTTCACTGCTTGCCAGAGACCAGCCAAATGTCTGTGACAAAAATATACAGTCTCCATCTCGGAACTTATCAGAGTCAGTGGGTAGCAACTCTCCAAGCTTAAACACTGTCGCTGTCAGAAGTGTCCACATACCTGCACCAGAAAGCTCTCAGCCAGCTTTTCAACAGGTGGCATTTAGTACCACAGATTCTTCTGGTGAAAAAATACCAGATCTAAATGAGGAAGCTCAAAGAACCCAAAACAGCATTTCCTCTAGGACAGACGCACCACATTTTTCCTGCACACGGCACCCAAATCAGACTTCAGTGCAGGATGATGAGGAACCAGCTCAACAGCTAGTTTCAAGTCCTTTGTCTTGTTCAGTACCTGAACGTCTTTCTGGAAGTGAGTCTTCGAAAGAAGGCCAGATCTCAGAGCACTGCCTTTCACATCAGTCTGTTGTGCCTTCGTCTTCAGGTTCTGATGGATGTTCTGTTGGTGTTGGTCCTGTTAAAACTGCTTCGGCTGAGAGTGGTACATCTATTCAGCTGTTAGAGCAAAATGTTAAGCAGTCTCAGGCGTCTTCCTCCCCTCAGAAGAATGCCTCCGAAACAGATAAATACTCTTCTGTAGAGGAGGGTAGAAGTTGTGATGCGGGAATTACTTCAGTAGGCCATGAATTGGAGTTGTCAGTGCCTTTACTGCCCATTGCTGTGCAACAGTACTTAGCACAACAGATTGAATCTGGAGAGCTGGAAATACCTATAGACCTGACTAATGAATTCACATCCCCACAAAAGCTTCAGGCATGTTCTAGAAACCAAACTCCACATAAGAGTAGGACTCCACTTAGCAAAGCCCCTGGAGAGAGTAACAGTCCACTGAAGCATTTTCAGCAGATTGGATTTACAACACCAAGTAAGAGACTGAGCAGTTTTCATCCTTTGAGGAAGACATCACCTCTCAGGAAACAAAGTCTTGGACAGAAAAATCCTGTGCGTCGACCCTTCCCTGGTTCACCTCATTTGCAGAAAAGAATTTCACAACACAGAACACCAGAAAGAAATATTTTTAGGGCACTGTCGACTAAAATTGGGTGCTATGGTGCTCTCTCTAGAAGTAACTCCCCAGTATTTTCTTCGCCAACATCTGCCTCAAGTCCTAGAGAATCCAATATGCATATAGTGAGATATAATCAGACGTTTCCTTCACAGAATTCAGTTGCCAAGAGTCCTAGAAAGCAGGAAGTGGGAGATCGAGTGGTTCATCTGAAGAACTGTTCTTCTCAGTTTGCTTTGACAGAAGCAGAAGCAGGGATCACTCCGTCTAAGAAGACATCATCCATCGGGACCCAGAGCAACAATGCTAGAGAAAAAGTACTCTCAAATACCGATTTAGATGACTTTAGCATCTTTACCTGTTCCTCCTCTTCAGATTCAGAAATAGACTCAGATTGTCCACTGATTGAAATAGTGCGGAAGAAGAACAAGGGAAAAGCCACCCACACAGTTTCATTGGAAACTTTCACTGAGTCACATCAGAAGCTAAGTTTTACATCAGCTCATCTCCAGTGCAAGCAGCAACTCACACCTAAAAAGCCAAAGAAAATAATAAATGCAAAAAGTTGCAAACGTGCAAAACTCCAAGAAATTTCTAGAAATAGACCTAAAGCATCTGCAGCTTTTGTGAGCAGACAAAAAAGAAAAGCCATTTCCTGTAAAAAGAATGGTAGTAAGTTAAACAAATTGAGTGGTGTATCTTCGCTTAGCAATAAAATGGATGCCTTGTGCTCGTCTAATGACAGAGTAAGCATATCAAAAGACAAAACAAACCATGCATTATCCAGTAGTCATACCTGCAGAGATGGAGTCACTCAAGCTAGAGCAGTAAGAACTAGTCCTAGAAAGAAATCAGGTAATTTAATTGTGGAAGCTGTTACACTACCTGACACCAGTGCACAGATTGTTAAGTTAAGCAGCAGAATAAGGACATCTCAGAAGAGCACAAATAAACAAGAGGGTAAGAGAAGTAACTCAGCTGCTAAGGCTCAATCCCATACTTCAAAGTTCTCCTCTATCTGTTCTCCAAGAAAAGAAGGAAACCATAAAATTAGCAGTGAGGCAGTGTCGCCAAGCAGGTACCTGGTTGAGTCTGCAGCAGATCCTAAGGACGCATGCAGAACTGCAAACAGCACGGCTTCATTAAGCAGTTGCAGCGTGCCTGCTGTCTGTGAGAGTGCTGGGGGGGAAGATATTTTACTGGAACGTGGAGAGCAGAGTGTGCAGCAGGAGGAAACACTGACAGCAGAAAAGAGTCAGTCACAGACTTCCTTTACTTTTTCTCATCCAGAACAACTGAAAGAGAGGGTTGAGAAGCATGGACCTTTTCGTCGAGTGAGACCTATCACACTTTCTTTGAAAGCCCAGAGTAAGTGATTTTTTTTTCTTCATTGACGAATTGACACCTAATAGTTTTCTCGTGCAAATTTTATATATTAAAGCTACTGTTATGGAGGTAGTTGTAATAAAAATGACATGTAGCAAAAGATGTCTGTACATTTTTGGGTTGTGTCTAAAAGGGGATCGCAATACGAAAGCTCTTAATGAGGAGGTTGTACTATCTGACAAAATTAAAAAATGATTCTTTTCATTTATGATAAACTTTAGCAAAACTTTCATTCAGAAGATTTTGTTTATTTGTTTAATTGCACGGGAAGCATCAATTTATATATTAATTTATTGCAGACAGTTCTGAAGCTAAGCAGTTTCTGGGTTGTAGCTTTACTTCCAGTAGAGAGCCAGCTGGCGTAGAAATTCAAAAGCAAGGACCATTGCGCCGCATCAAGCCCATAACTTTGTCCCGAACAACTAGTCGTAAGTTAGCCATGGTGTCATTAGTTATTTTCTTGGAGATTTCTTGAAAATTCCACAGAATTTTCTGCTGTGAACAAGTAAATGAGTGAGTGACGGAGATCAAGAGTGTGTGTGTTGGGGGCGGGGGCAATAAGGCAATATCACGGCAAGGCAGCCAGCCCTGTAAAGTGTTAGGGGGGGGGCTGGTTAGAGAGAAAGAGAGTAAAAGAAATGATAATCACAAACTCTTACTGGGGGAAATATTTCAGGTTTCTTGTTTTTTTTGTCATTCATTCTGTTACAACAGTCACAAATGTGAAGTGAACATTATTTATTGTATTTTCTGTAGGAAGAAAAACTAAAAAAGACTGTCTCCTTCCAAAGGAGAGGTTCCTCACAGACTTTGGTCCATTTGTCTGCATATATGAATTGTCAAAATAAATCTTTTAGAGGTTTTTTAAGGTTTTCATTGACCCTCAATCTGTTTTCCACTAAAACACTTGGCCAAAAGTCATATTATTAATAATGTATACCTATGTCCTGTCTTCTTCTGTATACATATATAATCTTTGCATACAAAGAGCATAGAGGTTATTAAAATATAATTTGCGATCTTTGTTTCAGAATCTTCTGTTTTGTCTGCTGCAAACAATGCAACACAGTATCCTTTTCATTCTATGTTTGATGTGGGTCCCATCCACTCTCCTGCTACTTTGACAGTTCCATCACCTGCTGTGCCTTTGACACCAGCCTCACCTTCTGCACATACTTTAGATCAGTCCAGGCATCATCATGATCAGGAGACTCCTGTCAGTTGTGATAATAATGACTGCCTAGTGATCAGACAAAAGTCCCACCCAGAACACCATGTGTCAGGACTACATAAGACCTCCACACCTGGTGCTCAGGAAAGATGTAACGATGCGCAAGAATGCCACAGAACAGAAAATGGAGATGAAGAGGGTCTGGATGAGACAGAAGCAGCAGTTAAGGCACTTCAAGGTTTGGCAGAAAATGACAGCAGTTCTACTGATAATTTTGTGAGTATTGTGAAACTGAGCCACTCGGAGCCTCATGGAAATGGACCTGTGGTGGTGAATTCTGACACCTGTGATTTGACACTTCCAGATCTTAACTTCACACACTGTGCGGAATTTCCTCCCAACCCGCACTCACCTGTCACACAAGGGGGTATGGAAACCTTGGCCACGCCTCCCTTCAAGAAAAATGCAGCTTCCAGAGCTTTCACACCTTCACCACCTTGTGCAAGCAAAACAGCTGTAGGTAAGATTCAAGTCCTGGCAGAAGATTCTGCAAGACATACAAGTCAACAGGCCCAGGATAGACCACTGGAGGAGACAGAAGTTTATGATGTGACCTTTTCACCTGGTAAGACTAGTATACTGCTAGTAAATCCTCAGCCACTGCAAGGTGTTTTGATGCAAGGCAACAGAATACATCTGTCCCCTGTGAGCAGTGCAGCTGAGGGGAGAAAGGAAGTTGGGGAAGGAATCTCTACAAGTGAAGCAGTGACAGGTTCTCGCCAGAGCAACACAGAGGAAATATATCCCAATGGAGGGTATTTTCACACACAGACCAGCAAAGTAACATGTCCATCTGGAAATCGCTCATCCAATTTTGTAGGAGTGCTCTCCAGTGTGTATGCTCGGACTTTGAATGTTTGTCCTATAGAAGCAGTGGGGCAGGTTTTGACAACAGAAAGAAAAAATTCAGAAATGGCTAGTGCAAAAGCACCAAAACTTAGGAACAATCAGGGAAAGAAAGGCAAAAAGATAGTCATGAGAGCCAACAGTAAACCTGTTCAAGCTATGGGAGCCAACAACAGACCAGTTGAGGCTATGGGAGCTAACAGCAGACCTGTTGAGGCTATGGGAGTAACTGTGCCAATGCTAGATGTATATGAGCAGTTACAGCAGAAAGGGTACAAACCTATTCTTCCTCGCCCTGTCAGTATCACTCCTGTTATGGCCATCACACCTGTTGGACCCACTATGTGGCAAGGTGAACCAGCTGCAAAGAGCACATGTGGAACTGCTGTGCAGTCTGGTCTGTCTGCAGTTAACGGGAGCACAAACATAGGAGCAACAGTAAGTGCAGCACCTTTGGTCACAGCCAGAGGCGATGTGTTTCGAGAGGTTGGCATATCCTTCCATGTGCCCACTTTACCAGGAGCAAGATTACAGCAACAGCTTCAGCTAGAAATTCCACAACAGCAGCAGCAGCAGCAAATTCCTCATCCTACCATCATCACGAATCAGCTTAATCATATCGGTGTTCATGGTGGTGTTCATGTTTCAGCAAATGCTGGAAATCCTCCTGCGGAAAAGCCAGCGAAGGGCCAGAGAGGGGGATGTGCTTTTGGTGCTGGTGTCATGTCTAACACAACCGTCACATCTGCATCAACACAAAATGTTGGCCTATCCAGGGACAGGGTTCTGTCTTTGCAGCAGCCAGGAACTGCCTTGTCTTCTCCACAGATGTGGGTACAGCTTGCAGGACAGGCTGATCAGGGTGAGCAGAGTATGGTTTGTGAATGACTAAAACTCTTGTTATGAGATCCTATCACTGAAACAAGAAGTTTTGGCATAAACATTCCCATTCTCTTGATTTGGTGAATTCTAAACTTGTTGCTCTTGTCTTGATCAAATTTTATATGGCATATAATGCATGCTAGTACACAAATACTAGAGAAAGTCCATGTTCTTTTTGTAAATACAGTGTATGAACTTTGCCACAGAAGAATCAGACTAAAGGCAAAAGCATTCTCTTGCCTTTACAACAGGTGCATCCTCATCACACATTGGAAACTCAGCTACTGCCCACTTTCAGGGAACACAGGTACCAGCAACCTTATCATTGTCAGATGGTATGTTGCCGGTAACTGCCAACACCACCACTGGAAATGCAGTTGTTGTGCAAGCCAAAACTGCAGCTGAAATATCGGCAATTTTACGCAGTGCAGCTCCACAACAGGCCCAAGTCTCAGTGTCCCATCGCCCTTTGTCTGCTGAATCCCCAAGCATGGTTCAAGCAGCCCACACTCTTGCATCTATTGCTGTAGTGGGGGCCATGGGGGGTGCAGAAAACAGGCGAGGCACCAATGATACTTTGACAACACCAACAAGACCCGGCATAAAACGCAATCTCTGTGCATCTACAAGACCAGTGCAGGTACGTTTGCATTGATCTAGGGCTTAATTTACAAGTCTTAGTCTTCAGGACTTAAGCTGTAGAAGTTATGTTTATGCTAAATTAGATATTGATTTCCCATTTCTGTTGTCAACCAAATAAAAAAAATAACATTTTTCTATTATTTTCCAGAAAAAGGCTCGATACAACCTGGACAAATTAAAACACATGGATGTGGACAAGTTTCTGTCAGAGATAGTGCATAAAAAATGATCCTTTATGGCATCTTGCTAGACATCATGTGTCACCTGCTAGAAATGCTTATTCGGAGAGAGTTCAGAGGGCAAATATTTTGTATTGTGAGGTGTGACTACAGTAATGTCTTTTCATCACCTCCTAATTATGGATACTGACAGCACCTGTTTGCTAAATTCAACATAAGCAAAAAATACTTGGTGATGAAAGGCACATCTTCTGTCCTGAATACTTTTATGGCTGGCGCTTATGATTCTAATTGATCCAGCAAGTTGGCATGGGTGTGATTAGTGCAATACAGTGATAAAATGTTTGTGAAAGGCACTAACTTGTATTTAAATTATGCATCTGCAAAATGTGCTGAAAAGAGGTACAGACAAGATTGTTAAAGCATTGAATAGTCCAGTCAAGGGAAGTTCTGACAATGGACTACCAAAGATACTATGGCTAGAAGCCGACCTTGTCTTTAGGCTACTCATTATATTGTTGTACAACTACTTAAATGGGAGGAGAGTTTACAGCTTAGATTTTGGGGTTAATAATAATTTTACAATAAATTTATATAGCACCATATCCCGGTCCTATGGACAGATCATGGTGCTTTATAAAAAAAAGATGACAACACACACTGACATGAACACATGCAGCATTGTCTAGAGAATGGCAACATAGTGTAAACTGAAAGGGTTTCTTCTATCTTGTCTATCTCAGCATAAAGATCATGTGCTGGTGAGAAGGTCACAGTTGGTGTTTCTGTTTCACTATCATTTTGATCCTAGTGATCTAGACATGAGACATTTGCAAGTCTAATTTAATATGCTTTTACCATAGATTCCTAATGACTTTGTAGATTTGCACTGCAAAATCTGTGAACAGATGCTACATTGATGATTTAATTTATTTTTGTCAGGCAAATGTTTCAGTGTGTCATGTGAAGCATGATCATTGTATGCTCAATCCCTTCTCCCCCCAAAAATGACATTAATGACATTAGGAACTGCTCAAATGCCTTTGGTTACTGTCTGTTATGATAGATTTCTGTGGCCAAAACAAAAGTCATTATCAAAGTCTTTTTTTTCCTTCCCTCGCGATTCCCATAAACTTTGAACTTTGAATTTTCCGCTGTGCTGCATTTCTTACTCAAGTCCAGACTTGTTTTGACATCCAGTTATTTTGTCATCATTCGCAACAATGTGTTGAAACACATTTACAAATATGTATTTAATTGCTGTAATACCAATTTTGTTGTTTAAAATGTTGAAATAATGAATCATGTTTGTGCAAAAATTCAAGATGAATGTTTCTTGATCCAGTTATTTGTTGACACTGCATTCTTATAAATCTTATAAATTATATTCTTATAAATTTTTCAGGCTTCTTCAGTATTTTTTTTAAATCACTTGTAGATATGTGCACAGGCATAAAATCTGATGGCGAGGTAGTGCTTATATATCATGTTTACTGGTATGATTGGGGGTGGGTGTCACAGATTCGACCGATAGTGATGCTGAGGAATATAGTTAGCTTGCAGTCAAATGCAGTATTTTGAGGGAAGGGGATAGCTGATTGGTTAGAGCACCTGTCCAAACCCAAAGGTGCCGGTTCAATACCCATGTGGTAAGTAAACTTTCCCTAGTTGACACAGTTGTTAGGAATGGATACCTGCCTCCATAGAGGATTGGGAACGGTAAAGCAACAGAAGGAACGAGAGACATTGTATTGGTGGAATTGGTTTTGAAATTTTTTTTTTGGTGACAACTCCGAGTTCAGAATTTTATGTAAAAACCCTTTCCAAACAAAAGGGGAGGCAATCAGACATGTATCCTTTTATAGAGCACAAAAGTAAAGTGACTAACACATCCAAGCATTACAATGCTGTAGTCCTATAAAGATGGTCAATACTCAGTGCACCTTCAGTCAAGTTTAAAATGCTGTGGAAGACTGCTGCTTCCACTGACAGGAAGATACATATGGTGCCACCACATGTTTCTCTCTCTCCCTCACAGTGGTATTCTCTAAAATGATGCTTGAAACTTTTCTGAAACTGCTTGGTGTAATATTAATAGAGTTTTTAATTTAGTGCCACAAAGAGTGAAACTGGTAAAATAAATATGAAAAAATACGATCTTTGACTTTCCCCAAGCCAAAAGTATTCCTGCAAAATTTGGTGAAAATCAGACAAATGATGTGGATTTGTGTAGTTATCGAGGTAACAAAAATGCGTGAAAACACACATATACACACGCTGCAATGATTTGTTTTCCTTCCTTATTTGTAACGGGTAGAGATAACAAGATTTTTATCACGCTAAATACAGCTGAGTGTTCTAAAGCCACTGAACACACCTGTCTTGGATTATGGCTCTCTAGTTGTCATGTGACCTATGGTCACTCCACATTAACAGAATTAAACAGTAAATAGCTTAGCAATATTTTACTTCTCTACAAATCACACATCATATTAATGGAAAAGAACTAGGATGAGACTAAATGAGGAATACCATATTATGATCCTCTTTACATGGACCTGCAGAGACAGCATCTCATGTGCTGTTAGAGTGTAATGAAAACAAACAGGAAAGAGAAGTACTCAGGAAGGTCTAATAATAAATAATAAATGCAAAAATTTATAAAGCTTATACTCAAACTTCTAAGGAGCATGTTCTTAGCACTAAAAAACAATAATGAGACATGGGCAACATACGAGGGACAGGAAAATAACATATGAACTACGAAAGAAGAAACAATAGTACTGATGGTGAATAAAAACAAATACAGAAAACGCAAAGAGCAACCCAATAACAAGGACTGTGAGCATAGTGATTTTGCATAAAGAAGACAAGCAGGGAAGTAGTAATCAGTGGAAAAGGAGGAAGGGTGTGAAAAAGGACTAACAATATAAACTGACATTAAACATAAAAATCTGGCTCCACCCAACTATGGCATAATATGGTTAGTAGTATTGATGGCGGCAAGCTATTCCAATTTTAGATTTATATAAACGAACAGGTAATGAATAAATGGGAGAGAACATATCACCTTTAAAAATAGTAAAATTAAAAAATACGACTAGAAAGCAGTCAGATTAACCATTACTGCTAAACAGCATGGGCTTCTTTCAACATCCATTAACAAAATTATAACAAGCATAACTCTAGTATCAAGTAAAGTAAATACAATCTAAAAAATCCATGAGAAATTTATAAACATCATAAATATAGATTGAAAAAAACAAAACAATACCCAAGGATAGAAAACAGGAACAAAGGGGTCTGGCAATCAGATTTAAATGCCTCTACTGCAGATCTAGTAAGCCTCCAAGGCTCAGCGGCAATGAGCAACAAATGGAAAAGGGGACCACCTACAGTAAGCAACACGTGGTATAATAGAGCAATGATCTTTCCTCCAAACCAACCTTAACCCCTTTCTCTCACATACCCTTGCTACTCATCCCCCCTCCCCACAATGTGAAATCTCCTTATGGTGGAGGCACGTGTGCCTCCCTAACTCAAAAACAAAAAATATACCGTCCTTTCTTCTTTTTGCATTCCAGTTGTCCCAACTGAATTCAAAGAGCATGATAGAAGCTCATTAAAATGTGCATACATTAATAAGCAGATCCATCTGAATAATCTGCTAATCTACTCTTATTTTAGCACAGCAATATCTTCAATATGATACAACAACAAATGGTTGAGTCAGCCCTCATGTATTGTGATATTTACAAGAGCTGAATATTCTCAGGAAAAAATAAATTTACCAAAGAAAAAAAAAACCCCAATAACAAACTATGCTAAAACTTTTCCCTTTGGTCATTGATATCTTCCAGTTTCCTAATGTATCAAGAGCAAAAAGGGCTACCAACATTGTTTAAAAGTTTTATTCTGGAAAAATAAGTGAAAGACAATAAAAATATATTACTTCCAACAGGTTTATATTTTGTTGTATTTACATTTTATGTATTACCAACAATAAAATCAGCTGGATTTAATATAACTATGTGCATTTCCCTGGCCATTTAAGGTGATCTCAGTACGCTTTGCAGAAATTTTTAAAACAAAGTCTTAAATTATTGTTAACACTGTGATGGAGTTCAGAAATGCTTCCCCTTTGACTTCAAGATGAGCTTTAAAGCCTTCCCTTCTCCCACTACTTTACAGAGCTAGCTGCCTTGCCATGATATAGCCTTAGTTGCTATAGCTTTAGATATACCCTTGGCTCATAAAACACCAATTCCTGCTCCCCACCCCCACCCTTCACTACCTTCCCCTATCATCAGTAATACAGAAAATGGAAAGTGTTACTAGTGCAGCTGCTTTGAGTGTAAAGAGTGCATGGTAAAGGAAGGAAAGGAAGGGGGTTCGGGGCTGACAGGCATTTAGCAGAATGCATGAAGTAAAAGTGAGAAGTGCATGTGCAACAGATTGGAAGAGAGTGTTGTCTGTTGAAAGTGAGAGAGGAAACATGGTCTCTAAAATAGTAATGAGCACGAGTGTGTCATTTGTGCTGGTTGCATATGTGCTTTTCATAGAATCTTTGTGAGAGAACTATTCTTTTTATCTGTGCCTGTAAAGCTTATTAAAGAATATTATTTAGAATTAAAGTACTGCTAAAGAAAACAATTTATACTTCTAAAAGGAGTTTATTCCACGATGCTGTTTGATGACCCCAAACTTGATATGCATCATGAAAATGTAAAAGACTGGCCAACAAGGTGTGCTGGTTTGGATACTATGAGAATGCTCATAAACTATCAAAGTGTGGATAATCACATCAGCTGCCCTGCTTTCAACAGCTGGAGATTCCAGGCATCTTTTAAGCTATGAACAACCGACATATATCAGTAACTCTGGCCAGTGTGAAGTCGGACAGCACTTGATAACTTGATTCTATGAGTCCTTTGGGACTATGAGAACTAGGACAGTTACAGTTCTTATAAAGCAGATATTTTTCACAACCATGACAATTTAATCTTACTTGCAGTCCAAGCATTATATAATGACATCTTGTGAGTCTTCTTGCTCTTTATGGCTTTGCCAATTGGCAAGCTTACCATTTGGATGTTGTACCAATTGTGACATTTGGAAAAATACACTTCCAGTAAATAAGTAAAGAACTGGAACAAATCTGACTACACCCTGAGTACTGTATCTCCACAAGGCAAGTAGATGCATTGATCTTCATCTAAAAATAGAAAAATGGACACATCATTGCTCTTTACTCTCAGCAAAGATGTTACTCCATTTTCTTTTTACGTTTCTCGGGGTCTTGAGGCCGTAAGCACATGATGACTGCAGCAATGCTGGTTGTCACAACTGCTATCACTGAAGGCCCATCTATATGAACCTCCTGTGCAACTCCTGCAAGAAATGGGGACAGCATTCTGGCAAGGGACATTACACTCTGACTGAGCCCCATTAGTGCTCCTCTGCTTTGCTTTCCTCCCCTTTTGATTGTGAGGTCAGTGGCAACAACTCTCAGTGTGGTGGTCACAAAGCTAAGAGGGGTCAGAGCCACCATCACCATCATCATAGATGAAGCTAGAGTCAGAGCAACAAGTGAGGCACACTGAAGCAAAAGCATATGAAAGAACACTGTAGCTATGCTGGAGTACATTTTGGTGAAATGTCCAACACAAAATCCACACAATGCTGCTACAGTTCCAGAGTAGGACATCATGTAGCCCAAAGTTTTGGGACTGGCACTAAATTTCTGTTTCAGCACAATATTAAAATTGTTTCGAAAGATAATGACCGAAAAGCCGGCCAAGAATTTTATAAAGAACAGATCCCAGAGATCATGCCAGTCAATGGTTTTGAATGATTGGATCATGAATTTAGGATTAAAAGAAAGCTCCTCACTGGCAAATTTCTTCAAGGAGACTGTAGAGTCACTATGTGTGAAGTCTCTATCCTCCACACACCTGTCAGCTTTGTGCACAGGCTTTGCAGATGGCAATGCTAGCCACACCATTGCTGAGGAAATAAGGACATAAAAGATAATTACATGATTCTGTTTGAATGACACTAAAAATAAGTGTAGGACTGTATACAAACAGATTTGTAATGTTGGCATTTCTCATGGACAGCTGTATACTATATTTCTGTTAAAAAGATATTGGACAGAAATATTCCACAACCAGATATTCTTTTGGATTCATTAGATTCAGTTCAAGAGAGACTTACATAAAATCTTATCTTCATTAGCGTCTTTTGAACATGTCTGGATATATATGAGCCCTACAAAGGAAGTTGTAAAGATTTCTAGACCCATGAGATATTCCTTGTAAGTTGAAGGTACTAGGCATAAATGGTTCCTACATCATTAACTTACAGGAGTCGCTTCATAGACTGTTGTTAAAAAAGCATGTGAACACTAAAATCATTGTATAAGGCAGTGTTACAAAGGGTATTCAATATGTTTTTTTCCATTTCTGTAGGTGGGTAAAGGACGTAACTGCAGATGTTGCTTAGGGAATCATTTTTCTGCAGCTATCTTTCTTGGCATTGTTTAGTTAGTTGTCTCCTGGTGGTGATTTAGAATTTTCTAGACCTAATCACTTTTTCCAAAATGGTAAGTCAGATTTAATTCAAAAAGCACTCAAACTTTATGCATATGTAACATTGTGTTCAGATTATGAATCATGCCATGTGTTTTTGGCACATTAACTGGAGTTTTGGCAAGATTTGTGGTGATGGGGCCTAGTTTGGTGTGGTAGCCTACTCCATGACGATCTTTTTGATCCCATTTACTTACTAACCCTGTGTATGTAACTGCGACAAAAAACAAGCTTGAAGCAAATTCATTTAAGAAAATGTGAATTACGCAGTTTATCTATGTAGAAAAGCAAAAACTACAGTTGAACCTTACATTTTTTTTGGACAAAGTTTCAAAAATGATGAAAATTCATGCATACAGACAAAAGAAAAATGCGTGTGCTGAAGGGGCACAACTCTAATGAGCTAAGTGGAGTTGAAAAGAGCACTACACTAATGGGATATTTTATCTAAATTGAACGTCCAACTTTAAAACCAAATGTTTCTCAACAGTGAGTGACAATTTCAGTAGCTATTTCAGGCTCACACAGCAGTCTTAGGAGATAAAAGTACAACAGATTAACCTATTTGTAATTTATGTAACATAGCAACAGGGGAAAGTAACTATACAACCTACCTGCATTCAAAAGAAAGACAGTTCCAGCAAGAAAAGCTACATATGTGAAGCCTCCTGGCAGTTCACCAATGTGGCCACCAACCACCGGTCCCATTATAAAACCAATGCTAGATGCAGCATTGAAGTTACCTAGAACTTCAGATCTTTGCCTTTCAGAAATCATGTCTGCCAAATAGATCTTTGAAAAGTTCTGACTGTGCTTGAAAATACCTGAAAAACATGTAAAAACTACATATATATATATATATACACGTGTGTCATAAAAATTAATGACGATCCAAATGTTTCTCATTGTGCTCAGACATGCATTAATGTTCATAATGCATATGCATATGCAAAGAAAAATTTGACAAGTTTATGTGTTGGTCATTTAAATGTACAATCAGTCTGCAACAAGGCTGTGGACATTCATGATTTAGTGCTGGAAAATGACTTTGATGTCTTTTTCTTGTCAGAGACATGGTTAAAGGAGAGTGGTGATGAATCAGTAATCAAAGACCTTACACCACAGGGCTATACGTTTGCACACAATCCCAGGAATGGTAGGAGTGGGGGTGGAGTTGGTGTCTTATTTAAACTACACCTGAAATTTACAGTGCTGAAGAGACAAACACAGTACAGGTCCTTTGAGTACATAACAGCAAGACTGACATTAGCCAAGCAGACATTAGAGATCATTTGTTTATATAGACCTCCTCCATCTAAAAGGAATCAGCTTTCAGATACTCTGTTTCATGAGGAGTTTGCCATGCTGCTGGACAGTTTACTTACAAAGGAGAAGTTTCTTATTTTGGGGGATGTAAATTTTCATTTTGATAGACCTCAAGATAGTGATGTGAAGCGGTTGATTGAGGCTTTAGACAGCCGTGGTCTTTGTCAGCTGATTGAAAAACCAACTCATAGACTTGGACACATTCTTGACTGGGTTATCACTCGTGCGCCATCAGAGTCACTGGTCGAGTCAGCTGTTGTAGAGGATTTTTTGATTTCGGACCATTTTGTGCAGTCCTTGGTGACTGATCTCTCTCGACCAAGGCGTAAAAAGACATCTGTTTTGTGTAGAAATTTGAAAAAGATTGACCTGAACGCTTTCAGAGAAGACCTGCTTCAGTCAAAGTTGTTATTAGATCCTCCCACAGATGTTGATGAGTTAGCAGAGTTATATAATCAGACTTTATTACAGCTGCTTGATAAGCATGCGCCTGCAGTTAGCAAAATTGTTGTCGACAGACCAGATTGTGCGTGGTTTTGTGAGGGGGTGAGTGAAGCCAAGAAACAAAGACAGTTGGCAGAGAAAAAGTGGAGGAAGACCAAACTTGAGATTGACAGACAGCTGTATAAGTTAGCCAGAAATAAATATGTGTGTGCTGTAAAAAAGGCTAAATCGTTATATGTACAGGAGCAGCTAAAGGCTGCGAGTGGAAATCCCAAAAAGACTTTTGACATTGTGAACAGCTTGTTGGGTAAGAACGGAACTAGTCCGGTTCTTCCTGAGGTGGATGTCAAGTCAGCTGCTGATCAGCTGTCTTCCTTCTTTGTTAATAAGATAAAGGATATTAGTGCTGGACTTGAGAGTGCAGCTTGTGAGTTGCCAGAGTGTGAGGAAGACTATTCTGTGCCATTTGCTGGTGTACTGCTGACTTCTTTCACGTCTGTTGATGAGAGCTACTTGAGGAAACTTGTCGCAAGATCAACAAAAACTTCATGTGCTGTGGATCCGGTACCAACTAAATTTATTATTCAACTTCTAGACATTCTATTTCCTGTCATTTTGGACATTATTAATGCCAGTTTGAGAGCAGGTTGTGTTCCACGGTGTTTTAAACAGGCCGTTGTGAAGCCCTTGTTGAAAAAGGCAAACCTGGATCCCTCTGACTGTAAAAACTATCGTCCAGTGTCAAATTTATCATATATTTCCAAGCTACTTGAGAGGGTGGTCGCAGAGCAACTTATGACCCATTTTATTACTCATGGCTGCCTAGATAAATTTCAGTCAGCGTATCATCCTGGCTTCAGCACAGAAACTGCTCTTCTTCGTGTGACCAATGACATTCTTTGTAGTGTCAACTCTGGCAACTTAGTGCTGTTGGTATTACTCGACCTGAGTAGTGCGTTTGACACTATCAACCACCGCCTGCTGCTCCAGAGACTGTCGTCAGAGGCTGGTATCCAGGGCGCTGCGCTGCAGTGGATTGACTCCTATCTTGCCGAGAGATCTCAGAGAGTGATTGTCGGCTCTGCAAGCTCTGAGGCAGTTCCTCTGGTGTGTGGCGTACCACAGGGATCCGTTCTGGGTCCATTATTATTTTCTGTATATACTTCACAGCTTGGGCAGGTAATTGAACGCTTTTAAATGGGACGTCAGTTCTTTGCGGACGATACACAGATTCTGCACAGTTTTCCCCCCGACCCAGCAGTGGCTAGGAATGCGCTTCAGCGACTTGAATCTTGTTGTGTTGCTGTGAAGGCCTGGATGACCAGGAATCGTCTTAAACTCAATGACGACAAGACAGAAGCGTTACTGTGCGGCCCCAGGGCCAGAAGGCAGCAGATTGACATTAGTGCCGTGCAGGTCGGTGACTCCTCCATAGCCTTTGCTGACTGTGTGCGGGACCTCGGGTTGTTTATTGATGCAGAACTCTCCATGTGCAACCATTTTAGTTCTGTTGTGGCAAAATCCTACTACTTTTTGAGGACTTTAGGTAGACTACGGCCCATGCTGACTCAAGCTGCTGCCAACTCACTTGCTGTGGCTACCATCATATCAAGATTAGACTACTGTAATAGTGCATTGTGGGGTACACCTGCTGCGCAGCTGGATCGACTCCAAAGAGTTCAAAACACAGCCGCAAGGATTGTCACCCGTGCAAAGTGGTCCACTGAGCACATCACGCCTATCCTACAGAGCCTTCACTGGCTCCCAGTGAAAAAGCGCATTGACCACAAAGTGCTTTCGATTGCACAGTCCTGCATGTACAAAACTGCTCCTGACTATTTACAAGAGGTAGTTCCTCCCTACCAGCCGTCACGTGGTCTGCGCTCTGGCTCCCAGTCCCGCTTCTGTCTCCCTGCAGTGGAAGACACAAACAAGAAGCGCACTGGAGCCAGGGCCTTCAAAAACGCGGCACCTAAACTGTGGAATGCCCTGCCGTCGTCACTGTCCACCATCTCCTCACCAACCACGTTTCGAAAAAGACTGAAGACCCATCTGTTTATTTAAGATGGACTTAAACTTAAACAACCAAGCAACACTTCTGTTACTTCTGTTACTTTCCTGGTGTTTTATCTATTTATTTCCTTAATTTTTTTCTTCTTATTTTTTTATTTATTTTGTTTTTGCTGCGCAATGAGCATTCTTCTGAATGGATACCTGCGCATTACAAATGGACATCATCATCATCATCATCATCATATGCCCAGATGCATGCACATTTGTCAGCATATTTGTACATGTAACCGATTTAAAATGTAAAATATGAGTGGTTGAGTGCTTAACTGTTATGTTCACAATGTAAATACATGGATGTATTTTTTGATGCAGTCGTTTTGGAATTATCAAAAAAAAGAAAAAAATATAATGCACAAATTAAAGTGACAGGAAAGAATACCTAGTGGAATTCGACTCAAAAGAAGAAAAATGACAGAAGCGGCAAATCCCATAAATATGTAGCCAATACCAGATGCTGCAAGGCACATGCATAGAGCACAGTGTCGCCCCAGTGAGTCGCTCCATTGACCCTGTAAACATTATGAAACATCATAATGTAAATTGGTAATACCTGTATTACCCATTTTAGGACTTTGTGTTCATACTAACTTTTCAGGCACTTCTTTTCAAGTTTCTTCCATATTCTATTAATGATAATTGTTCTTAATGCCCACGGACCATGACATACTTTGCAGTCATGAGAATGACACTGAGGCTTGCTTTCTTATGCTGCTGGAAGATAGTTCTTTCCCTTTCACTGAGTGTCAGACACATCCTCTCTCTTGATACTAACATTTTTTAACTTTTTACCAACCCCTCTCTTCTATTATATTCCAAAAATTACTTTCTATTACTTTTCAATATTGAACATGTTATTTGATGAAGGTAAAAGTTCTCAGCAAAAAATACAGGGAGTTACCAGATTTACTAAAGGGGTAAAACTCCAGAAACAATGGATCATGTCATTTAGTTGGCCTCCATCAATTCATAACTACTTTTCTGAATCAATATTGTTCTCACCATCATAGGGCTTGAGAGCAGTTGAAGACCACCATAAACAGAACCTATGTAATTAAAATAAAGACATAAAATATATTCATATATGCAATGTCATTACATTAATTAAGGAAACTAAGAAAATGTGAAAAAGGACCTGTGTGTATGTGTGTGCGCACACATGCGGGCACATTTACATGTTAATGGCAACCACATTTCGAAAAAGACTGAAGACCCATCTGTTTATTTAAGACGGACTTAAACTTAAACAACCAAGCAACACTTCTGTCTTTATTTTTTACTTTCCTGGTGTTTTATCTATTTATTTACTTTTTTATTCTATTTATTTATTTTTTTGTTTTTAATGCGCAATGAGCTTTATTCTGAATGGATACCTGCGCATTACAAATGGACATCATCATCATCATCATCATCATCATCATCATCATCACATGGGGTGCCTTTGAGAACAAGCATAATTTTATAATTTTATTTCCATTTTTATCCTCCATGGAAAAGGTACAAGTATTGACATTGTCATGTACAATATATTAAGACTGAAAACATAATTTGTTTCCAGTAAAATGCTATCATCACCTAGTATGCCAGCTAGTGTGGGCGATGCCCCTAGACCTCGAGCATACGGCAGAATAAGAGGCATGATCATGCTGACTCCGAACAGATCCTGCAAAGAGGTGCATATACTTGCTCATAAATTCAAATATGTAGCAGCATAAGGATGAAAATAAAAAATATAGTATTAAAAAAGAATAATATTAGAAAGATATATAAGCAGATAGTTTTCTTAACTCCAGAGAAATACGTCCAAAATCGCAGTTCATGCTAAATTGTTTTGTTTTAGTCACTCCAATACTTCTGCCTAAGTTTTACTCAAATTACTTACGTACATAAAAGGATAACCTTGCAGAAAGAATTTATAAGGATTGTATTAAATACTCTATTGAAATATTATATACCAGAAATCCACTAAAATAAACAAGATAAAGAGGATTTTTCATTAGTTTACTCTGCCGACAAAGCAGACGATAACTACCGCCCAACGCCATTGTGATTGTAAGGGGAAGCTATCGGATGTAAGCAGATCGGATTTATTCTCCCAACAGCAGTAAGCAATTTAAGGGCCTTCTTTACCCCCCCCCCAAAAAAAAATAATATGTGAATATGATCGAAAATATTTTCCAGAAAACATTTTCCATAATCATATATTCGAGAAAATGTGTATTATTAAGAAGACACTGCTGAGCGCAGACTGTAAAGGTTTTGTATTTCCGGAACGAGAGAGTTCGGATCGTCTGCAAATTTGTTGCGTTCTGAAAAGCTTGTAGCTGCTGACAGAAGCATAGAGATAAGCGATATCCTCTCAGTCATTCGTCCCTTGACTGGTACCTGTCGTTTGGGGGTGCGCATGGATAGACACGGCAGCTGCCAAGTCCGCCATTCACGCCTATTTTGGGCAATAGTAAGCAGGTCATGCACACGACGACCATGCAGTCTACTTCACGTTCATTAGCCAGTTCTTTCTCTGGCCACCACGGAGTCGACCACCTTTCAAGGACAGATTTCGACAGTCGTGCGAAATCAGTTCAACTTACGCCGCTTCATCGTTGTCCTACGAGAGTTTCGTACAGACTTCGGTCTTATGTTCCCTCGATTACATCCTTTATAGCAACCTCATTACAGGCACTTGCTCGATCTTGATTACCTAGAATTTCTAGATTATCCTCTCCGTACCCGAAATCAGAGTACACGTTTCACATCCGTTAATTAGGGTCGGTACTTTGAGGGAGTTGTACAGATTGTACTTTGTAGTAAACCTGATGTTATTGCGGGGCCAGACCCTGTCCAGCCTACCCATCAGCGCTGTTGCTGTCGCGATCCTGATGCCTATAATTATGTGTCGTGGAGCTGTCGTCTTTGGACAGGGTAGCTTCCAAGTACTTAAAGCTGCTTACTTCTTTCAGCCGTACCCCGTTCATGTAAATCTCTGCTTTGCCGTTGCCAATGACCATGTATTTATTCTTATCAGTGCTGGTCTCCATTCAATATGCGTTCAAACTGTCTGTTAGTAAGGTCTTACAGTTCTTTGTTAGTGCCTATTATCAAATCGATGTCTGCAAAGTGTAGGGTGCAAATCGTCCTTCCACCGATGTAAATGGAAGTGTGATGGTCGGTGAAGGTTTCACGCATGATGTCCTCCAAAAAGATATTGAACAACACAGGTGATAGGGGACACCTTTAGACAGACGCCTAATGTCGCGCAAAAGAAATGACTTGGACTTCGATGATTCGGATGAAACCATGTTCCGAGCTGAATTTTTGCATCACATGCCATAGCCCCTTGTACCAGACTCTGTCAAAAGCCTTTTTAAAGTATATATGATTGGGTCCCGCTGATGCTGAAGACGCTTCTTTGTCAGGATGCGACGGTTGAAGATCTGCTCAACTAAGCTCCTACCTGATCTCAAACTTGCTTGATCTTCTGCAAGCAGTTTCTTGGCGGTGACGCTGTTGAAATTCTGAAAAGCTCAGAACAGTGCTGGCCGCATTGTATTCCGTAAGCGGAAGGCAGACCATGGCACACCGCTTCTACGCGATCTCCGCTGGCTGCTAGTTCGGGCTCGCGTCGAATTCAAGATCGCCATACTTAGCTATCGTGTTGTACATGGTCTTGTTCCAATCTGTCTGAGCTTGTGTTACCATACTAACCTCGCAAGTCAGTTCGCTCGGCCCACGCTGGATTTCTTTCTATTCCATGTATCAGACTGGAGACGTTTGGCTGTCGCTCTTTCTCCTTCTCCAACCCCAGTATTTGGAATTGGCTGCCTCTGTCTCTCCGCACAGGAGAGTTGGTACATGCCTTCTGATCTGGACTTTCAACACACTTCTTTCGGAAATTACCTACTATAACTAGTTCATCCTGTTGTCCTTTCTCCCCCACACTCCTATCTCTGAATTTCTTCACGTTCTTGTATTGCCAACCGGTGCATGTTCGTTTATGTATGTTGTGCTTGTTTGTACTCGATTGTGACGACTACATCCCACGACCTCTTTCTTTACTGACTCTGGTCTCTTGTGAAGCGCATTAAGCTCACTCTCGTGTGGGGAAATGCGCTATACAAATCCTATTATAATTATTATTATTATTTTGGCATGCGTTTGTTTGAGTGGGCGATTATGCTTATTGTTTTGTAGTTCGGACACTTTGCTGTTTCCGCTTTTGGAAGGGCTATAATTAGTGACTGCGTTCGTTAGACAAGACTACAAAGGCAGTACCAAAAAAAGGACATCCTTGTTGTATTCGGTGATTGGAACGCCAAGGTCACCCCAGACGCCTACCAGCAATGGGTAAAAGGGTGTGTATTTTGGCATTGGCGAAACCAGCGACAGGCGCCTGGTAGTGTTTGCGCATAGCCATCGAGTCACCTTAGCCAGTTCCATACATTCTCACAAGAAATCGCGGATAGCAACTTGGCAATCGCCAGATGAACTGGTCCGCAACCAAGTCGACTTCGTCCTGCTTTACAGACGCTTCAAATTCAGCACCAACAATGCCAAGACGAAGACATGTCCCAGACGCTGACATAGCCAGCGACCATGAACTTGTATTAACGAACAGAAAGTTGTAGCTGAGGATGAAGTGCTGCTCAAACTCCCAGGAATTCGCTTTGATTTGGAGAAGCTGCAAGAACCAAACGTTGCATAAATCTTCAAGGCTACGGCTGGAAGTACATTGGCCGAGCTAAACTTGGTGGACTGTGATGTAGGCACTCCCGCTGGAAACATCAATTAAAGAGGTGCTACCGTCAACAGCCCAGGAAGTGCTAGGGCTTTAAAGGAAGAAAAAACAACCCTGGGTCACGAACGACATCCCAGATCTCTGTGACCAAAGGAAGGTCTTTAGAGAGAAAAAGAAAGAAGTAGCTTAAGTAACGATTAGCGATTTTTTTGTAAATAAAGAAAGGGATGAAGGCAGCTAGGAAGAACGTTGTCGCGGCCAGTCCTGGAAGGAAATGTTACGGGGTGACACCAAAAAGGCCAAACAGCTACTAAAGACCAAGACAAGTCGACACAAGACGTCAGTCATCGAAAACAGCAATGACCATCTTCTCACAGTAAGATCTGTACAACCTCTAGCTGAAGACATGCTAACATCGTTCGGTTCCGAAAAAGGAAGTTAGGGCGCCATGTTGTACGGTTGTTTGTTGATGCTTAACGTCGTGACATAAACCGAGGGTTAATGAGAAAGGGTCAATGTAGTAACGAAGTGGGAGGCGCAAGACTCAAGTTCTTTACTGTAAGGCTCTCAAACCTTACTACTGGATTCATGAACTTTCCTTACCAGGGCACCCACGCCATTCTATTGCGAATAATTTTACAGTATAAGCAATATAACACATCATATATTAAGTAATAAAAAGTTTTTAAAAAGAAAAAATACTCTTGCATGCATGTGCATTATTATACTGCATCAAATGTTAGCTATTTCCCCTCGTCATTTTAGTTTATAGTGTATGAACCCAGGAACAATTTGCAAACAATGGTGTCAGTCAAAAGATTGTTAGCTCATTGTGGCAAGTATTTCTATACTCTTCAGGTAAAACTGTTAGCTTTAGCAGGGCAATTTCGGGCAAACGAATAAAAAGTGTATTTCATCATCGAAGTCGTGTTGTATAAGGGCTAAGGTTGAGTCAACTCACAGTATGTTCGCTTCGCAACATGAGTATCGAACCGATTCGTCTCCAGGTTACATAGTGTATTATTAAGTGTATATGATATAGGCATGCATGTACTCATGAATTATATACACGTGAGTGTGAGCATGAGCAGTGGAAAGGGAGATGAAAGGGCTGGACATGGGGTCGCCTGGAGCGGGTTTCAGCCGATCGACATCAGTGGCTGGCTCTGGTTGAGGCCTTATGTGCAAATAGCACGAAGAGGATTGATTGATTGATTGAGTGTGAGCATATGTGCATGTAAAACGCCCCCATCCATACTACATACAAACGCACGCTCATGCACGCATGCGCCTTGATGAAGTTCCGGTGGCCTGGCTTGGATCAATAACAATCCTAAATGCAACACCCTAGGGACGCGGGGCCACAAAGATAGCGGATCTGATTAGATCAACAATTAAGGTTGCTCGACAGACACGCTGAATGCAGCAGACAGAAAAAATGATTAAACTTAAAAAAAGAAATAAGAACAAGCGCAAAAAACTAAATACAAGCAGTCTGCGTGAACTGGACATTTTCAATGTTGAACGTGACAGTATTGTTTAGCGCAGACATATGTAGCGAGCCTTGTCAGCCGCAGTGTCTGTTCAGTTATTCCTTCGACGACCAATATCGGAAAACTGTTCGTCAACTGGTGCCGTTCAAGAGATGAATAAACTAATGAGGATCGCTTAATACTGTTATTTATTCTTATTTATTTATTCACCTGGCTGTCTACCCGGCACCAGCTCCCATCATTCTGTCACCTGAAACACCGTTATAACCCCGCCATTCAAATTACCGTTCTTGGCCTAGACAGTCCCCTATCCCTCTTCCCATAGAACTCTATTCCTCCCTCCCCAATCCTCGTTACCGGCTAAAGACAGCTTGTGGCACGTGCGTCAAGTGGACGCGCGCCTGAACAAAAATAGCTTCAACATCTAAATATAGCCCAATGGAATGTGCCCCCTTCCTGGCTCTCGTTGAGAAAGTCTGGCACCACGTCACAGACAGGAGGTGCACACGCCATGTTGTTGATAGAGTGGCAACGATCAAGTAGGGAGGGGGAGAAGGAGGAGGAAGTGAGGAGACTATGGGTGCTGGGCTCGGTTTTGTTATTGATCGCCATGTTAGTAGGTTTTCTTGTTCCTTGGATGACAGGTAAGGTGGGAGATTGAGACAGCGCCCCCAGTCAGGTGAACAGAGGGTAAGGAAAGGAGTGTCAACTGTTCTACTCTATTGTTTAGAGCATCATACATATGATTGAGGGTACGAACACAGGTTTTAACCGTTTTCAAAAGGATTCAACGGTTCCCCCCTCCAGAGCGCGCGCGCGCGCACACACACACACACACACGCCCACGCGCAAAAACACCCCGATACTCCGCTCGCTGTTGACTACTAATCTGTCTACAAATAACTTTGGCAAGAGTTCCTCGTTTATATCTAAGTTTTCCGAAATAAAAAAGTGAAAGATAAAAAGGAATGTAAAGTTAAAGTCCCATGGCAGCAGGGCACGGTGAGCTTAAAATGGTTCACAGGTCTAGGCCATGGCATGTATAAGGCTGAGCCCACGCCTTTCCTTACAGTCTGTTACCGCCCTTGATAAATCAGGTTCCTATCCACTGTTCGGCCAACAAAGCGAGGTTATTAGTAGTTGGATCGAGTGAGATTCGAATCGACGACCCTTCTTCTCTACAGATAACTCAAGGTTACTGAGCTTCCCTAAAGTTTTCCAAAAACCTTGAATGATCTCGAGAGACAGAAATCAGTGTCAACCTAGTTTTTACCAAACTGCAATTCATGTTGCATGCGTAAATGCAGTAACGTGCACTCTTATCGTGTAAAACGCGCACTCTCTACAGCAGTGAGACATGAAAGTCGAGTCTAATATGTTCATCCTTCGCATAAAACATGCAGGAATGCAAATGTGCCTTGTCGGTATCAGGCCTGTAGGAGTGTTCATGAATGTGCAGAATTCTTCCAGTCAGCGGAAACGCGCAAGCAGACGTCGGGACTCGGATATGGCAGGTCTCACTTTAGACCTAATTATGACACACTAGGCCCAGCCACCAACCTCTTTCTTTTTTTTTTAATAAAAAAGTTTTGATTTCCAATCCAGAACAATGCTACTGTCTACCTTTCTAAAAAAAAGAAGAAAAAAAAAGGAATAAGATCGTTCAGGGAGAGCTGCTAACGCTACGTTAATACCTTTGGTAGGTTGGTTTATTTGATAGGAAAGTGTTTTACCTAGGGGTGATCTTGCACAATGGGGATGTGACAGAGGTAAAGGATGTTGGAGGGGTGGGAGAATAATGAATGAAACCCGAGTACCCGGTAAAAAAAGACCCCAACGACCAAGCTTGTGAACAGATGCGACATCAAGAAAAACGTGCGTGTGCATCCGGGACGAGATGCCTTCTAAGCACTTTCCCATCCTCGACTGCAGCAAAGAGCACCGAGCTGCCGATTCGCCCCAAAAAGGGTACCTTTGTGCACCGACTCCCAGAAATATGCGCCGGTGCGATGACGTTGCAAACAAACAGGCACCAACAGCACAACACGTTCCCGCCACGATTAAAGGCAGACACCGAGCGGCCTACCCGAGTTTCACCGCTTCCAGGCGTTCCAGCACGTTTCTTTCCACGGGATTTCATAACCCAACTTACATAAACAGCCACCTGTCCTTAGAAGACCATATGCTTACATTACACCACAAAGAGAGCGAGAGAAAATAGAAGAGAGCAATGTGTGTGTGTGTGTGTGTGTGTGTGTGTGTGTGTGTGTGTGTGTGTGTGTGTGTGTGTGTGTGTTAACATTTGGCCTTCGCCCTGAAGAGCAAATGTGCGGGTTGTGGGGGTGGGGTGGCGGGGATGTTGTAGTTATAGTAACAGCGCATATTAACCGGCGGTTCGAATTCCGTGTAACGCAGCGCACTTCCGACAGTTGATCCAGCTGTAGAGTGGGTACTTGACTCCGGAAAAAGCTGAGAAAGTTAAAGCAGAGATGGAGAGGAGATGGGACGGTCCTCACAGAAATTGGACCCGAAATAAGCGATTGTTCTATAACACCTCACTTTCCGATGACCGTATGGTCACGGGACTACCTTACCTTTTTTTAAGAGGGGTAAAATAATATGTTAAACAAGAATATAATTCTTCAACACAAGCATGAAACAATAACATATGAAAATTTAAGAGGTATTTCTTATATTATTAATACCTATTTATAAAAGTTGATGTACGTACTGTCACGCTAGGATAATAGTAAAGGGGTAGGGGAGAGAGAAAGAGATAGAAAAGATGTTCTGTAATCCATTTTCTTGATTTCTTTTCAAAGATATCTTTCTTTCGAAAACCTGTTTCGTATCTTGATTAATGTAAGGCGCATCTGAAGGGAGTTCGAATAAGTTCTTGTGGTCTTCCTTTTATGAAAATGTATCATTTTTGACGGACAGCAAAAAGGCCACCAGATTCGTCCATCAGGATATAACAACGGGCTCTGGTTCGGTTCCCTTTGACGGAGCTACGAGTGCTTCAAGTAGAGAAAGGTTATAGGAACGCCCACGCATCAAGACCCTGATCTATACAATAGGAAACTGTTCACATCGCCGGTCCCTGCTTGTGATGATAGATTTATTGATGTATTATCTGATGGTGCCCGAGGTGCCCGCTCGAATAAGAAGCTGCCTAACTTTTCTGCCGGCTGTCAGCTCTACAGTTTTTCACAGAAATAGAGGAGCAAAGAGTATGTTGTTAAAAGATACCATGACAGTAAGCAAACAGGCAGCGGTAGACTCTTGACACTTTATTTCTCTCATGTCACTGACTTCGTCATTATGACACAAGGGAGATTTTGGCATAAAATTAACAAAGCAAAGCAGAATATAAAAACTAACATAGAAGAATGAGCATTTTCGTTGCATTCAAATCCAGGAATAGAGCTTTGACTATCAGGCACCAAGAATTTATTATCAGCATTAATTTATACTCTAACTCAATTGTTTTTTCCTCTTAAGAATGCAGACTTATAAATAAATATATATATATATATATCCTCTGTAATACTATAATCGCCTAATCCTTTTTTCGTATTATTCGTCCACAATACCTTAATTCAAAGCACAATTAGTTTCCACTTGTGTCCATGGAATTGCTTTTGTCCTAAATTTAATTGTTTTAGAGATAATATGATCTTCATTTCTTAGTGTCAGTACCTCCTCTACTCTCTTTGTGCTAGATGTTTGGAGGAGACTACATTTTTCCCGAATAGTTTTGTATGCTTCACAAATGTATAGAAAGTGAACTTCCTCTTCAGTGACATCTGTTGATAACAAGATGGGCATCCTGTTCGCATTGTTGCACCAGGGTCAACCCGCCTCTTACTGGCATTAAGACCCACGGATCTTGTTTTCAGTCTAGCCAACACTCTTTTATGCTGTGTGAATGTTACAGTTTATGAAATATTTCTCTGGCTACATAGTTTCACTATAAGAAGAGCGCCATTGATCTATTTTACTATTATCCCTTTTTGAATGTCTCGTTAGGTTTAAAAAAACAGCAGCAGGTAAGATAGATCTCTAAAGTCCATAAGAAGCATTTTGTCATCCATACCCCTTGATGAAGTCAGACAATACCAAAAACATTTTCTGTAAACACTTTTTTTTTAAATGTCGGTAGCCCAGCTGTAGCCCAGCTGTGTTTCCGAATCCATGCTGTAGTACAAGTCTCTCATACGCGTGTCTACAGAGTCTCGATGTTGGCAACTTCACTAAATGTAACCAGTATCTGATACCAGGCAGAAGTAGAGAGAGATCAAAATAGAAAAGGCTAGGGAGATAGCGAAGACAGAGATAGAACGAGAGCATAGAGATAGAGAAGGAGAGAGTGAGGCAGACAAACAAGATAGAGAGAGACCTGGCTCTGTCTGATCACGTGTATAGGGTGTCTGTCTGCCGAGACCAACGGTTAGCCTCTTGCGAAGTCCTCCGCTGTTAGTCTCGGCGAGCTAAAATAAAGAATGTGAATAAACTGGAAGCTTTGTAGACACCCTCCTCGTTCTAGTAGTTAAACTGAAACGTGACTAAAACGGAAGCTTTGTAGTGAAAAGCCTCGTTCTATCACTTAACTGAAAAACAAAAAAATCGTCTGCAAGCAGTCCCTAATACAAGTCCGTGGTCTGATTGTCGACATCTATTTCCTTTCATTCTGTTCTCGGTCTCTCACCCAAACGTTACTTTCCTGTGCAACAACGAATTACTTGTTAACGGCCTTCCCGCGGCTTATTTAATGTAAAGGAAGTTCCTTGTGTGGGCACGCGCTCTTGTCGGGCATTGCCCTTCAGATTTACAACTGCCTCAACACTCGGGATTGTCTGACGTTGGTGCTGGGTCACTTGCTGTGTACTTTTGGGAAAAGCCTACGTACTTGGTACTATAAAATGAAGCAGCCTGAAATGACAGAAAGAAGTAGAAAAAGAAGGATCAAGGAAGAGAAAAGTAGAGAAGATGACGAAAAATGAAAATAAAAGGTGAAATAAAAGTTCCACCTCTCCTAAAAAAAATAATAATAAAAAAATGGAACAACCACAAGCAAAAAGGATTATTTGTAGGAGAGCCACACTATATAGTGAAAGTTTTATGTAGTTTATTGTTGCCAGCCGTTTTGTTTAAAATATGTTCTGTCTGGTCGCAAAGGATAACATCATCACGCTGTTGCACGGGACATATCCGTCCTGCTTGATCCAACAAACTGGCGCAAGGAAAAAGCTCATAACCACCGGTCATTAATCAACTCCAAACCGGGTCAGTAATGGCTAGAAAAAAACCTTTCGTTAGCACTCTCTTCGGTGCCTTGTGTGCAAACAAACTTGGCCGTGCATTGAACCCGGAAATGCTTGAAACTCGGCCCGCCATAATGAGAGAAACCAATGACGTCTATATTTAACATTGTAAGATACGACACAACCCTCCCATATCCCTCCTAAACCAAAAAAAAAAAAAAAAAATCGTCTGGCTTTTTGCGCAGCATCGCATCGCAATCTCAGAGGCGCATTTTGGCCCTCGCCCAATAAAATAAAATGGTAGGCGTCTTGCGATACGTTGTGGTGGGTTTTAGCGCGTCATTGGTCTGAAGGCCACGTCGCACGTGACGAAAAATGCGGTTATCGGCGAGCAGTTTCGTCGCTGTTTATGCAAGACGTCGGCGCTGGACTCGTCATTTAATAATATAATTATCACCTTTTATCGCTGCTAAAGTGGTTTCTCATCTCTTACTCTCTTGAGGGGAGGGGGGTGTTCTCTCTCTCACATACGCGTGCGAATTTTTTCACTCTCAAACGCACGCATAGACGTTTAAGGAACTTTCTCAGGCTCCCTCTGTCCCTCACACAGTGAGTTAACCTATGATGCACCAGGGAGGCACGTAAAACTAGGTTAACCACGTGACAGAAGTTTCCCGCACTTTTGCGTAGATCCGCACATGTGACCTCATTACTCATGTGGCTCTCTTTTTTTTTTTTTTTGTACGTGTGTGTGTGTGTGTGTGTGTGTGTGTGAATCGTGAGCAGGTTTGGGTTTATATGACTCCGCTCCGTTTTCCGTTTTTTTGCGTATCATCTGGGAGGACATCGTCCTATGACTCACCGGCTCGAAGGGTCTTGACTCAAGTCACAGTCGTGGTTACGTCCCCTACACCATGTGGTGAGCATGCAATGTCGGTTTGGATGGTGTGCATGTGACAGTGACCTTGTCCGGTTCCGCTGCTGACCTGTTGAGAGTGGAGACAGGTCTGGTTAGATTCTCTCGCCAATCCTCGGCGACCTAGATTTTTCACAAGAATGACGCTGTAACGGTGTATTAAACAACTCTGTCCAGAGGAATGAGGATACAGAGGTTGTGGCGACACGTCAAGTATAATACTGAAGGCTCTGAATATGGCCGGTGTTCAGGTTCAACGTTACTTTCTGGGAGGCCACACCCTTTACCCCCAACTCCACCTCAAGCTAAGATTCCGACCATTAACTATATTTCGTATAGTTAATATTTTAATCAGTTTATTATTTTATAATATGATTAAATTTTGTTATGGCGCGAAATAACGAGGAACGGATTTCACATAGGGCAGGATGGTGAATTGTATTCACTGTGCCTGTCAGTAAACAGTTGCTTTTAGCTGTCGTCTGTGTTCAGTATAATTATGAAGTTTTTCAAATCCAATCTTTTTCTCCTTTTGAAGAGAATGCAGTTTAACTATTTGTTTATTCAAATAAAAGGTAAAAGACAACAATTTGTAAGACATCAGTGTAGTGTCTTTATTTCCATCGAAGCGTTAAATACTTTATCTGCGTGTAACAAATCGATGTTTTCCAGAGAAAAATCTGTACAATAAAAATCACCACCGTCACCACCTCAATCGCCATCTGTTGTTCCAGAACATTCGGTCGATAGAACTTGGTGGAACGAGTGTGGAGAGATGGATTGCGAATATCGGTAATCGCCGCTGCAAGTAAAAACCCTAAAACTACGGACAAAATCTGCGTTTGTTATTAGAATGAAAACTGGAAGGTGACGGGGTGGTAGCTGTGGGAAAAAAAGTGCGAGGCTCCCTTGGCGGACGTCCACAAAATTGCTTCTGATTGGCCAGTCGTCGCTTCAAGGCCGCCAAACTGTAAACAAACATGCTGCCTGGTGACGTAGGTATTCATTGATTGGCCAATGAGCGTGCAGCAAACTTTCCATTGTAGTAATCCACGACGTACGGCCGTAACCTTTTCCACGTGGGCGACCTTCGACACGAGTAGCCGGCCGCATGCGCGGCACGTGGCAACAAACATTAACACCGACTTTTCTGCCAGTCGCCCGTCAACAGCGTGGGCGGATCAGGCATGTCATGAAGGTGAGAGAAAAAAAATGGACATGCGGGGTGGGTAGGAGGGATGAGTTTGGAGGGAGGTTGTACATCGATGCACTTTTGTCCTTAACCTCAGTGCAAAATGGGGGGAGTGGCTGGTCAGGGTTAGTGCTCGCGAATTAGATGGAATCTGGGATGATGCAGCGAAGATGTTGTGTTTACGTTTGCATGGCGGCCCCCCCCCCTCCCCCGCGCCAGTTAGCCGGTGCGGCGCGGAGGCTGGAAGCAGACGATGACCGGGGGATCAACGCTCCACCAACCCCATCCCACTCAGAGATGGTATGCTGCAGAAGGTCATGCGCGGCGCCTGCACGAGATGTCCCCAGCGTGTCGTCGAGGGTGACGTTATCTGATTGCGGATCTTGAGTCTCCAATTCTGTGACTCAACAACATCGCCTTGACAACGTCCACCTGCTTCTGCTTGGCTATTGGCTCCCCGTTCCCACTCCTTCACCCTGATCTACTCATCTGTCTGCTAGGTACCTGGCTATCTGCTAACTCCGCACTGTTTTACTCACCTGCTCCCTCCCCCACCCCATCTAGTCACCTGTCTGTCGGCTCGCATTTTTTTTTTTTTTGTCAACTGATATGTTTAACGATTGCTTGCCTATATATCCACCCGTTTGTCTGTCTGCTTGTCTTTTAGCCTGCCTGTCCGCCATTTATATTTTGTCTGCATGCATGTATCCCCTTTTCCGATTCCTCCCCGCCACCATACTGTTTCTCATAGCACGCCAGCAAACACATACAAACTAACAAACGGAATATGTTGCAATCGGTAAGTCGCAAAGGTGACCAGTGTTCTATCTTCATAACTAT
This sequence comes from Marisa cornuarietis, assembly GCA_004794655.1. NCBI lineage: Eukaryota > Metazoa > Mollusca > Gastropoda > Architaenioglossa > Ampullariidae > Marisa > Marisa cornuarietis. Next base: position 74,354 of record SMMW01000052.1, on the reverse strand, counting down.
CAACCAATGGCGACGCACTTCGATTAATCGACAAAAGTCTAAACCGGTTCCAAGTAGCTGTATCATATCTCCCGCACCCATGTCCATGTAGATAATTTATTGTTGGCTGTACTGGCGCTTAGATATTTATGCCCTCGCTATTTGTTCAAGTCTACAGCTAGCCCAGACTTTAGCCACAGACGCAGAAAGCCTCTCTCCCCCCCACACCATCCACACACACACACACACACACCCACAGGCCTAATAAGATATCGACGATAAAATACAGGTCTGTTTAGCCAGACGGCCGTTGTAATATTATGGGGAGTGTAGACGACACTGTTATGATGGAGTGCATACTCGCATTAGAGGTTCCTGGCTACAGATTCAATTTTCAGGCGAGTCCTAGGAACGACTCCCAGAAGACAAGAGTGAAAGCAAGACAACTCCCCAAGGCCGCCATTGCTGTGTGGATCAAAGCAGGAACATCGGGTGTAGCCTTAACAGCGCAAACGTATCAATGTTACACTCACGGCTGTATTGTTGGCTTCTCATGGTGATATCTGTAGACTGCATCTCGAAAATAATAAAAAAGGCGGTATAGAGGGATATTGTTTCTTATGCTAAACCATACCCAATCATTAAAAATGATTTTAAAATGCACTCCTCTTGACCCTTAATTATACCCCAGCTCCTCCAGTTCGGACCATCTGTGTAAGCCACTATCCATGCTTCTTGGGGTACATGTACTTTTGTTCCAGCGAATGTCAGTGTTATTTTACTTATATCGCTGTGTTCATCCTCGACTGGGATTGTGGTGCAGATGGTAAAGGTTGATGGTGTTCTTCAGTTCGGGCATAGTGATGTCTTGGAGCCGTGTGTCTCTCTGTTTGTTCTTTTTCTTCTCATCTGAATGCTTTTTGCAGGCTCTGAGAGATGGTCATATCACTTTCTCGTGCATATGCTTCTGCAAATGCATTAACAATTTTCCCAGTCAGTATCTTTCTTTCTTTTTCAAGTCTGATCTTCTGTTCCTTAGCTTCTTCATCATTCAGTGCTCTAGTTAGTTTTTACAACCTGCTGGTATCTCTCGCCATGTCAAGGCTTGCAGTTTTTTTTCTCTCCTGCTTCTTCTTTTCAGTTCCACTTTAGTTCTCAGGAACTTTGTTTTCTTTTCCTGCAGCTGGATGCTGCTTTCTTGGCTGGGGTGGTCTCTGACTCATCTCTCGCTTTGCTGAGCTCGTCATGTGCCGTTTGTAATTCACTTATTCACTATGGTGTGTAGATCTTTCTTACTCCTTGAGGAATGGTTTCTTGATAATACTGTTGTTAAAATCTTTGTTAATGTTTTTTCCCTCTACTTTAAGTGTCCCTGTGAGTTCGTTGATGCGCATACTGGTCCCCATTGTGGCTTCTTGTAATTCAATCTTTCAAACTGTTGTGGGGGTGGGGATGTTGGTGCCATACTTTCCAAGATGGTAAGAAGTACTGAGCGGTGATCACTTCCTCCTAGCTGTGCTTACACTTTTCTGCTGACTTTCTTATGGATGTCGTGTGTGCAGAATGCCAGGTCTGGTGTTGTTGTTGTGTGCCAGCAGCGTGAATAGAAGGTTGGTTTGTCTGTGGGGTCGTTGACAAGGATAAGTTGTTTTTCATCTTGCCAGGATTCTATGTCTTCTCCGCGCTTTTCTAGGGTATCATATCCCCAGCTCTGGGATTGACTATTGAAGTCTTCAACGACGAGGAAGCTGCTTTCCAAGACCTGTATAGTGTCTAATGCCAGCATCTTATCGCTGGGCCAATAGTAGTTGACCTCAGTTAATGACACTGTCTTGCAACGATGTCTGGACTTCGATGCACTCTGCATCGTTCATGTGTCTGCTGTTTTCAGGGACATTCAGGTTGTTTCTGACTAAGGCCATCACTCCACCTTTCCTCCTGCCTTGTCGATCACTCCGGAAAGCCTGGCTTTCCTTTTGCAGATGTGTTTCTTGGATGCAGCAGATGGTGATGCTGTTTTAGAGCGGATGCTGCTGTAGTTCAGTTTTTTTTACTGTACACCCCCTTCTGCATTCCAGTGCGTGATGGTAATATCTGGGTTGTCTTTGGTGGTGCGTTAGCCAGTTACTCTCCATCCCCATCCCCTGGCTCCACAGGATGGGTTGAAGGGACCTCCAGTCGCTGAGGGTTGACTTCTTTGAGGCTCGGAGCCTGGCACTGCGTCTGCCTGGTGGATCTTCACAGGGTTAGCACAATTTCTTTCGATTCTGTCTACAAGCGTCATAGTGGCTGTTGTTGCGTGGTGTAGTGGTTAACAAGAGTGTGGCCCAACACCTCCGTCTTCAGCAGGTTTTTTTTCAGGATTACCTGGACATAACTCATGGCCTGTACATCCTGCCATGTAAACACAGGGGGAATTGTTTGCTGGGATCCCACCCCAAAAACAGAATATCTTCTTATTATTATTCCTTTTCGCCCCAGTGGAGCATAGGGCCGCAACTATACCATGCCAACGAACCCGGTTCTGGGCCTCCCTCCCCATTTGGGCCCATGTTGTTCCAGCTGCCTCCGTCTTGCCGTAGACCGATCTTCTCCACGTCTGTCTGGGTCTCCCAACCCTGCGCCTCCCAAGACCAGAACATCACGCAGCTCTTTATCGCGTGGTGGACCTGTCATTGGACATAAGGGGTATTTCTTAGTGGGTAGCAATGCCACCTGCTACCCCGTCCCGTCCTGGTAGGAACACCGCGAGTTGGTCCGTGGCTACTTATTCGTCCAGGAAGATCCAGGCTTTTGCAGCTAATCTTCATATCTGTGGGTCACTCCCCTATCCGCCACCTGGAGACGCGCTGAGTTGATGGTCACCCCACTACCCGGACTGAGCATAGCCTAGTCCCAGAGGCTAGTACTGACCACACAGTTCTGGCTATAAAATCATTGCAAGACAAGCATCCGGGGTTTCAGCGAATTAAATTAGATCGTCGTGTGTATGAATTTACTAATGTATAATGCTGAAGGAAGCGTTACAAAGTGAGTTAAGTTACAACTGTTTAAAAAAAGGAAATTTAAAAAAGCCAAGCCAGCATTCAAACCCAGACGCCTAGAATTAGCCATCACATTTAACGGACTAAACCACATAGACTTCAAGAACTATCTTCTCCCGTATCGGCAGTTGGTGCATTATGGTAATAATTGAATTTGTGAAGCGCGTGTCTTTGTGCATGTGAGATCAATGCGCTGCACACAAAGGACTACAAACGAACCGACAATCAATCAACAAGAATAAGCGACAGCAAACAGATGACAGCAAAACAAAAACATGAACTAAGTGACTGAAGGAAGAACTAAGGAGTGAGCATAACAGTACTCCTGATTGAGCAACATAATAACTGACGGGCGTGATTTTATTATTTTTTTTTCTAAACGAAGATATTGCCTGGGCCGCGGCAGACATTATATACGAGTACACTATACATCTTGATAAACATTATATCCATTAAAAGGAACTCACGATGAAGTTTCGAAGCGGCGCTAGCAGCTTTCTTTACATTGCAGAACGGACACGAACTTTTTTTATTTTCTAAAACGTCTTTTGCGGGAAAAAAGTTTTCGGGACCCATACTTTATGCCCAGTTGTATGAACATTCACTTAAGTGAATGGTTTGATGTTCAGTAAAGATGCCCAGGGGACTTGGCAGCCATGGTGAGCCTAGCAAGTCTGAATAACCATTTGGAAATGGCTAGCAGTGTAGGTCACACGGCAAACAGGAAACAGGGGGCTGGACAAACTCTGTGTTTGTCGGGTGACCGCTGCTTCTTCTTCTTACTTCTTATTCCTGTTCGCTCCCAGTGGAGCATAGGGCCGCAACCACACCCCGCCAACGGACACGGTTCTGGGCATTCCTTTCTAGTTGGGACCATGTCATGCCAGCTGTCTCTGCCTCTCTGTGGACTGATCTCCTCCACGTCTCTCTGGGTCTCCCAACCCTGCGCCTCCCCTGTGGGTTCCAGCCCAGAGCTTGTCTCGTTAAGTTGTCTCTTTCGTAAGGTGTGACCAATCCAGCCCCACTTCCGCTTCCTGATGTCTTGGCTGGCAGGTTTTTGATTGGTTCTCTCCCACAGGTCTGTATTGGAGATCTTCTCGGGCCATCTGATGTTGAGGATGTGGCTGCTTAAGGCGAGTTTATCCCCGAGAAGACCTCCACAACGAACAACCCGCTGGTAAGAAGACATCTTAAGCTGTCTCATGCAGACACTCATTAGAGACCAAGTGGAAGCAAGACAACTCTACAAGGCCGCTTTTGTTGTCTATAAGCGCCAATGAGGATTTCGAAGTCAGAAAGAGGTCAAGCTTGTGAGGTCAGGTTTGTCTGCAGATACACCTAATTAACATATTCTCTCAGGTCTTCTGTTGGTTGTAGCCTTGACAATATGAATGTTTTCAGGTTTTCATGATGTGTATGGGGGTGTTTCCCCGTGAACGAGGGTGGAGGGGGTATTGATGTTAAATTTTGGTTGACAAATAGAGCATTTTTTTTAAATTGGTGTTTTACGCCGAGCCAGCAACTAAGGCTATATCACGGCAAGGCAGCCAGCCCTGTAAACAGATGCCACATGCAGAGAAAGAACAGCATGCCCGAGACGCGAACTGAACCCCGGACAGCCAACCTTCACTGTATCTGTATGCGCCACCGGACCGCCTTGACAAATAGAGCATGTCATCACAGAAATTAATGTGCACACTCTCAGTAATTTTAAAAGTAAAGAACAACGTCCAAGTAGTAATAATAAAGGGAATTAATATAGCGCTTAACATCCCCCCACCATAAAATGCTAGCTCAAAGTGTTTTACACAGAAAAAATATAAACACAAGGACATAACAATGATGGCCTCAAAACAGAGTTCATTGTGCTCTCAAGTTAATGCCAGTCAGAAATTTGGGGTTTCTGTGTGATTTATGCAACTCGAGCGCCTAACTAGACCCTGCACGTCCTTCACACCCACGCATATCATTGATGCGGCTGTGACAGAAAACGAAACAAGAGTTTATACAGCTCTATATGTGTGCTTATTGCAGCTTGTCGTCTGCTTAATCCTGGCGTTTGCCACACGTTGCAACCTTTAGCCGCACGGGGGGAGCGTTCGAAGCGCTGGGGATGTTGGTCGATTGCGACCTTCGCGCACTGCAACTGAGACTTGAACACACTCAACTGCAGCGTGGGTGGTGGATTTAGCAAGCGGTGCACTTTTATTCCTTTGAGAGAGAGAGAGAGGAGACAACCGTTATTGGTGGTGGGTAACTGAATACTTGCTGTGCAAAAGGAAAGGGAAAACAGCAGTGTAAATAGCTTGCATCAGTCTTCTGAAACGGAAGAGCAAACAAGTATAGACAGACAAAAAAAAAATTAGCTTACAGCCATGACAAAGAAAGGAGGGAGAACAAAAAAAATGAAAAAATAAATAAAGACGTCTGTAATTCTCATCAATCATTAATCCTGTTTTTATTTTTAAAAGTCTACTGAGCTGCTGAGGGCAAATGGGAGAGGATGAATTTTGACTGGTTCAGCAAGTGCACCAAAAGAAAAAAAAGTTTTGACTAAGGTCTGCAGCGTGCGGGAAAGTAGTCGGCGATGTTACGCGATAGAATCACTGGCACCAAGTCAGAACAGGCATGTGTGGTGGCTCAGGGGAGCAAACATGTTCCTTTTCCTTATGACGACCTGTGAGTTGTCACGTGACAGAGGATGCAATATGTATCATAGGACACACACAGCTGTTAGTGAACGAGGTGGTAATGTCTCGTCATAGCGTGGTCACATATCAGATCATTTTAGTGACGCACTTCACAGATTAATGTTAGTGACGCACTTCACAGATTATGTTAGTGACGCACTTCACAGGTTATGTTAGTGACGCACTTCACAGGTTATGTTAGTGACGCACTTCACAGATCATGATAGTGAAGGACTTCACAGATCATGTAAGTGACGTATTTCACCGCGGATGTGTGTGACGTACTTCACAGATCATGTTAGCCCTGCACGAAGCATGTTAGTGACTTACTTCAGAGATAATGTGAGTGACGTACTTCACAGATAAAGTGAGTGACGTACTTCACAGATAATGTTAGTGACGTACTTCCCAGTAAATGTTAGTGACGCGCTTCATCGTCTGATGCACAGCTAGGTGGCACGAGTCTGTATAGGCCAGGCATCATGATTAAAAATTAATATTAAGTCCAAATCTCTCAATGTTTGAGCTAGTTCTGTACATGTCAATGTACATGTCAATGTTCGCCCTCTTTCTCTACATGTCAATGTTCGCCCTCTTTCTCTACGTGTCAATGTTCGCCCTCTTTCTGTACATGTCAATGTTCGCCCTCTTTCTCTACATGTCAATGTTCGCCCTCTTTCTCTACGTGTCAATGTTCGCCCTCTTTCTGTACATGTCAATGTTCGCCCTCTTTCTGTGCATGTCAATGTTCGCCCTCTTTCTGTGCATGTCAATGTTCGTCCTCTTTCTCTACATGTCAATGTTCGCCCTCTTTCTGTGCATGTCAATGTTCGCCCTCTTTCTGTGCATGTCAATGTTTGCCCTCTTTCTGTGCATGTCAATGTTCGCCCTCTTTCTGTGCATGTCAATGTTCGCCCTCTTTCTGTGCATGTCAATGTTCGCCCTCTTTCTGTGCATGTCAATGTTCGCCCTCTTTCTGTGCATGTCAATGTTCGCCCTCTTTCTGTGCATGTCAATGTTCGCCCTCTTTCTGTACATGTCAATGTTTGCCCTCTTTCTGTACATGTCAATGTTCGCCCTCTTTCTGTGCATGTCAGTGTTCGCCCTCTTTCTGTGCATGTCAGTGTTTGCCCTCTTTCTGTACGTCAATGTTTGCCCTCTTTCTGTACATGTCAATGTACATGTCAATGTTTGCCCTCTTTCTGTACATGTCAATGTTTGCCCTCTTTCTGTACATGTCAATGTTTGCCCTCTTTCTGTACATGTCAATGTTTGCCCTCTTTCTGTACATGTCAATGTTTGCCCTCTTTCTGTACATGTCAGTGTTTGCCCTCTTTCTGTACATGTCAATGTTTGCCCTCTTTCTGTACATGTCAGTGTTTGCCCTCTTTCTGTACATGTCAATGTTATGAGCTCGTTCTTTCATGTCAATGTTTGAGTTCGTACTGTACACATCAATGTTTGCCTTATTTTTGTATATGTCATTGTTTTGAACTCGTTCTTCGTCAATGTTTGCTCTCTTTTTTGTACATGTTCATGTACGCTCTCGTTCTGTACATGTCATTATTTGAGCTCTTTCTGTACATGTCATTATTTGAGCTCTTTCTGTACATGTCAATGTTCGCCCTCTTTCTATACATGTCAATGTTTTGAGCTCGTTCTGTACATGTCAATGTTCGTCATTTTTGTGTATATGTTCGCCTTTTTTGTACATGTCAGGTTTGGCCTCTTTTTGTACATGACAATGGCTGAACTCATTCTGTACATGTAAATGTTTTGTGCTCGTTCTGTACATCTCAATGTTCGCCTTCTTTTTGTAATTGTCAAGGTTCAACCTCATTCTGTACATGTCAACGTTTGAGCTCGTTCTGTGCATGGTGATGTTCGTAGACTCTCTCTAGAACTGAGGGGAAAATAGGGGGTTATTCACTAAGATTTTGTATAATACCTCAGCTCCAGGGTAAATTTTTCAACGTGACGAAGTTATGGTCAGGCTGTCTACTATCGTGAGGTTAAAGCTAGTCTGTTTACCACGGCTAGGTGACACTTAGCATGTCTACTATGATGGGCGGGGCTGTTACAGCTTATCTACGACAGGAAGTTAACCATCAACATGGTTACTATTGTACCATGGGAAGGTTACTGGTAGCCTGTCAATAGAAAGATTACAGTAAGGAATAGGATTAATAAGCCCATCGTCCCAGAGCTTCCATTGGGGGTAACAAGATCAGACTCAGCCGGTCTACCATGGGGAGGTTACTGTCAGCATGTCTACCACGCCGAGGTAAAAGCCAGCATGTCTATTATTTGGAGGCGAGAGTCCGCCTGTCGGCACATGGTAGATATGCTGATTGTATGACCTGTCCATGCTGGGTGAGGAGTCGAGCCAATATCAAAGACCTTGCGCCCGCTTTGCTCACCGTATGACGCCATTGTTGCCGGAAAGGCGCGAGATGGCACGTGTACAAACTGATCGAATGCAGACCGAGCACTTGCTGCACACGTCCGCGCTCAGTGCGCGCGCACTCCGGCGAGGACACGTCTTGCGAACTGACACCTGTCCTGAATGAGATTATAAATAACAAGCACGGCAGCTAAGGAGTAAACGAAAGAGAGGGCAAACTAAGAGAGTGAAAAGGCCAACGAGCGAAAGAATCAACGAAGGTAGAGAAAACAAATCGGAGTGAAAGGAGGAAAGAGACACAAAGCATCAAACATTTTATCATGACCTGCATGCTCCTTAGGGATCCCCACAAACAGCTTAGCTTTATGTATACCACTACAAAACATTGTGAGCTGCACTTGGCAGTAGTGGCCTCTTTCCCCTGTCTTTTTCAGCTCAGGTTTTCCAGGATTAATTTTGAAATTTCCGGATTTTCTGGTGAGAAACTGTTACAGTGATGTCCATGACTTACAGAAGTGGCGGCACTTAATTTCTACAATTTCAGCATCACTCAAAATACCATCAGGACTCTCAGAAAGCCATATGTCACTCGCTTATTTCACTCACTAACTCACTATCATCCCTTATGTAAAGGATTACAACATAACCCATGTCTACTAAACATTCAACACCATGTGGTTCATTTTCTTTTCTCTGTTTTAGAGATGAATTTCCTTTAAAAGTGGGATAAAAATGATTACATAAAAATCTACCTGGATCAACGGTTTCTTTCACTGGAGCCTTTATGGCAGTACTGGCTGTTACTCTGATCTTTCAGACATCATGCCACACTTTGCATGTATTTTATAATATTGTCCCAAGCTCATGTTTTGACTAAACATAAGGAATTTGAAGCACTTGAGGCATTCTCTTGGTTCATTGTGCTCAAGGTACTGTTGTAATAAGACGTACGCACATACACTTACCTTGCACGCGCACGACGTATATTACAAACATGCACCCCGCTCGACGAGCCCCCGTTGATGGAATGAAGGTGAAGAGATTTCTCGTTGTTTTGAAAAATGAAGGACTCACTCTCTTCCGTCTGTCTGTCTGTCAAACCGTCCCCTTTCTTCTTCTCACGTCATTTCTTCCCAAAACGACGACAAACAAATGACGCACACAAGACGTCAAACACAAGACACCATTCACACACGAAACAATACAAGACCTACCCCTAACTCATTACACTCCCCCTTGCTAAAACTGAAATCTCCCAGATTTCCACCAACTAGGTCGCTATATTGTTTCGGTAAACTCCCAACTCAAAATAACTTAGCAACTGAACTGCACCTAACAAAAATCCCTCCTGGCTAATCTATAACACTACTATTTACTCATGAAACGATGGAGTATTAATTTCTAAAAAATCATAGTAACTTCAATTTTCAAACGGCAGTCAGCTTACATTATATTTACACGTTCATTACCCTACTTACTCCAAAATCAGACCGGGACATTCATCCGCGGCTCTCTCTAGCCGGTTAATTACTATGCCTCCGCTGTCCATTTGCGACCAGTCGACCGTGCCCGGTCCTTGGTCCGTAATGTTTTGGTTGTTATGTACCTGACCAAAGTTCATTGACACAGGTATCAGCTGACCGACACCTTCTCCACAGTGACGCGACAGACGATCGGTGTCTCCTACCCCGTCTTCTGCCGCCCTTTCCCCTATGCATTCAGCTTTTTCCGAACTCTCGACTGCTTCAGACCTCTCGTCTTCTGCCGCTAACCTACTTCTGCAATGCCGCGACGTCTGGCAACAAAATTTACCTTCCGCCTGTTGCGCGACACCATGAGCAGCCCGTTGACAGTCCAGCCGCTGGTGCATACACGGTGCACATGCAGCCGTGCCGTTCACCCTTCGTGAATCAGACCGCACTTGCATGCGGTTACGTAGCCCGGGGAGAGGACTACCTGGGGTGAGAAACATCTTGACCGTTACTGCCGATGCGCACTCGACCTTTCCCGCTGATGTCACACGACTTCCACCCGGTTCCCAAACGCGAGGACGCGTGTCCTTTTGCTGACCGCGCCCTCTTGCCCTCTTCTTGCGCTGAGGCTGGGTCCGTCGGAATGTTGCCTTGACTTCAGGTCTCTGTTTAAACCGCCAATATGATGCACCCATTAGCAAGGCTACACTCACCTTCGACCCATGGTGCATTTTAACCCTTACTCGGACTCTTTCTCGCTGTCTGTTATGAGACAACAGCCGCGGGGACCCTTTCAATCTCACCACCCGTTGGTGTGACGAAATCACCCCTCTTCGGTTACCCAGATCAAGATTGTCTTCATTCCCCGACCTTCCTCTGGCGCGAGTCATCAGTCCGTCGATGGCCTCCGCCCCTTCGCTAGTTTCAACATCGCTAGTCTCCACCTCACCAGCACCGTCTGCGCTAGCCCCACTCTCACTAGTATGTAGTTTGCTAACCTCATCACCGTTAGCATCTAACTCACTAGCCTCATCACCAACATCCATCTCGCTAGCACCTAGCTCACTAGCATCCACTTCGCTAGCACCGAGCTCACTAGCCTCCTCGTCATGAGTATCCCACTCGCTAGCCTCGATCTCGCTAGCATCTAGCCAGCTAGCCGTGATATCGTTAACATGTAGTTCGCAAGTCTCATCATCGCTTGCACCCACTTCGCTAGCTAAGTCATCATTAATGCCTATCTCGCTAGCATCTACATCGCTAGCCTTCCTTTCGCTGTGATCTATGTCGGTAACCTCAACCGACCTCTGACCACCGTTTCCACCGCGCCAAGCTTTGCCGACGGTTACCATCCCACGCCACTCGTTGCCATGGGGACAACGACGCGAGAAGTGACCTACCTCCCCGCAACTGTAGCATTTCACATCTACAGGTGTTTTCTGCCGGTCTGATCTTTGAGGGCAGAACCTAGCGATATGCCCTGCGCTGTTACAGCTGTAACAAATTACAGGGGATGCGACCTCACGTCGCTCCTTCCTCCCCTTAGAGCTTCTATAGCCTACGTCCTCATCCTCACTGAGCAGTTCGTCGTTGCTATCCTTTATCCCACCATCTCTTCTAGTCATTAAGTTACAAGCTGATGGCGCCTTCCAACTTCCTACGACACTAACGCTCCTGTTTTTAAAATCACGATGATCATTCTCACTAGCGCCGTCTCTATGGTTAGCCCTGCTTCTTATTTCTGCCATTTTCAGTTGAAAAACGTGCTCTTTCTCCCTTTCTTCTCTCAGTTCCTGTCTCTCCCTCTCTTCTTTCTCTTTCCGTTCATCTCTCTCCCTCTCTTCTTTCTCTCTCTCAATCCGCTCCGTTCTTTCTTTTTCCTCCCTTTCCTTTTTTCCCTGTCTCCACAGGATTAATTCTTTTTCCACAAACTCCTTAATCTCTTTTCCTACCAACCCCTCATCTAATGCAATCTCTCTAAGCTCTTTTCGCTTGTCCCTCTCGGACACAGCGAACTCTGCTTCTAATCCTGACATGGTACAGTAGCTGCGCTAACACTATCGTCGTTGACCAGAACGGTACTTCCCCTTCGCGTTACTTGACCAACCTCCCAACGAATAGCTAGGCCAGCTACACACACACTATCTGTTCAGATCCCGGACGAGCTACCCAATATGTAATAAGACGTACGCACATACACTTACCTTGCACGCGCACGACGTATATTACAAACATGCACCCCGCTCGACGAGCCCCCGTTGATGGAATGAAGGTGAAGAGATTTCTCGTTGTTTTGAAAAATGAAGGACTCACTCTCTTCCGTCTGTCTGTCTGTCAAACCGTCCCCTTTCTTCTTCTCACGTCATTTCTTCCCAAAACGACGACAAACAAATGACGCACACAAGACGTCAAACACAAGACACCATTCACACACGAAACAATACAAGACCTACCCCTAACTCATTACACTGTACACAAGAAGCGTCGAACATTGGGTAGGTAAGTCAGCATTGACACATAGAGATTATAGAGTTTTTAGTATGAAACAAGTTGCTTATAGTTGAGCTAGCAACAACCTTTTGTTTAAATTCTTCTTTTATCAAGTATTGTTGATTTTCTGAGGAGTCGACATTATCTCACCATCATAATCTTCAGCATATCCTGCTAATGGCAAATGTCTTTTGAAGGAAACATGAACCAGGCTCCTGAGCTCCAAATTCCTTTGTGTCCCACCGTTTCATTGTTGCTGCATATCAGTGCAGGACATTCCTGTGTGAGAAGTCACTTAGGATATTCTACCCAGAAGGAGATACGTGTACAATTTTCATAGATGCCTTGAAATAGATGTTATACTTTCATTGATAGTATTATGTACTATTATCTACTTTCTGTTCTTACGCACGTGTGTGTGTGTGTGTGTGTGTGTGTGTGTGTTCCACTGATTTGTAGTATATGTGTTCATGCATTTATGTCAAATACACTGTTGTATTGCCTGAAATAAAAATTTTAATAATAATACTTGACTTTCATAATATTGCAGTAGCGTGTCTGCACGTTTTGCCTTTTCGTGCAATGCATGTGCAGCCTGCTGTTGCCACGTTTTTTTAAAGTGACACGATGTTTGGAGTCGTTGACGGCCAAACTTGGCGCTACTTTGGATGATAGAAACACCCCCCCCCACCCAGGTCAATAGATATGAACTTTTCCCATCTTGTTTCCAAAAATATTTAAAACTTTCTAAACTTTTGTAATTTTTCATCTCTTGACCGTCGACGCCCAACCAAAAGACAGTAATTGTAAATATCGCCGAAAGTAATATTCGGCCACCGACAGAAATCGTCTTCCCACTCTTTTACTTTAGAAGAATGAACTTCAGATCTTCCATCACTAACTCGAACAAGTCTACCAACAATAGTGTTTCCTGGAAATGTTATTCATTATGAATAATTAGAATGTTTTCAAAACTATGTAAACGAAATTACAAGCGTGGCAGACGACCGGAACCTGGGTTCCCAATTGTAAGCAACAACCTTCACCTTAACCTCGTTAATTATTCGCGGTCACGAGGTCACGAAATCCTTGGCTAGCACACATTTTCCCGTTTTGTTGAAAATTTTATTAGAATTTTTTTTGGAGACAAGAGGAAGAGTGTTTAAAAATCATAGCTGTTTAGATCGATTTAAGTTATTTGACGAGTTGGATATTTTCGGTATTACTGGAACTGGAGTCACAAAAAGAGGGTGGAGGGTGGCTAGCTCTTAATAACTGCGAGATATCTCCCAAAGGAGTTACATAATTTCTGTTGTTGAAGCCTCGCTTTGAGCCAGCCAACCGAATGCTTGCAATACACATCGACTTACAGGGCTTCGCTCATCGAAATCGCTTCGGTAAAATTTATTGTGCCCGAAAAAAACATTTCGTCAGAGACAGGAAAGGAGAAAACATCATTAAGATGTCAGCTCGTAACAATCCTTGACCGAGAGAACTACGTTATTCGTTTTTCTCAACGGGAATCAAATAAAATATTTTATGTGTTTAGTCTTCTCCAGAAAATCAAGTTATTGGCTTCAGACCTTCAGTGCAAATGTCGAATGAGTGCAAGGTATTTAGTTTTTTAGGTCGTTGGGGGAGAGTTGTATTAAAGACCTCACTTTTATCAGGGCATTCTTTTGTGTGAGGGCGTTGCCCATCTCCTCTACCTTACCTATAGGACGGAAACAAGGATGTTCAGTTGGGATCTGATCATGTCCTAAAAACCAACTGCTTACAGAGCTACTTGTAGCAAGATTTCCGTGTAATTAAAATTTACGAACAGAAGGAAAACAAATAATAAAAGACGAGTATAAACGGGACGTTCAAAGGGTGAGTGCATTTGTGTTACAGGAGCCGCCACCTTCTCAGAACAGGGGTAGCGGCCCCCATTTGCAACTGCTCTGACCTTGACCAAGGACAACCATCTGCGCACTTCGATACTTGGCGGTGTCGTTGTTGAGAGGTCGACTGCACTGCTGGTTGGCTTGGGTGGTTGGGTGGGTGGCCAGCTCGCGAGGTGTGTCGAGTGGGCGATTGCACGGTGGGTGAGGGTGCCACGATCTTCGACATAGGGAAGCTTCCCCTCTAAAAAGAAAACCTTAAACGTCCTCGACCTGACCAAATCAACATCTGCCCCGTCCTTCCCCTTCCTCCACCACCCACCTCCCCCAACAAGGCCCATCCGCCCAACCCGCACGCGTTTTCCCCCGGCCTCTTTTCCCGGCAAGCTGCGCCCTTCTTGGGAGGTAGGAGGGAAATGGGTTATGTGGTGTGAGGGGGTGGGCTAGCAAAAGATAAAGAGAGAGAGAGAGTGTGTGTGTGTGTGGGGGGGGGAGGGAGACGGAGAGTGGGAGTGGCAGAGCGTGCAAGAAACATGCATGGCGGGTGGACCTCCGCTCTGGGTAGGGGGAAGATCACTGAGGACAAATCTGTTTTGATGATGTCATCTTCACTCTGTTGTTACTTTCTGGATTAAAAAAAAAAGAAAGAGGTAAAATCCGGGTAGTTAATAGATATTGAAGCTGTCGACTGGAGTGTTTGATACAAATATTACACGGCCCACCGCTGGCAGTTATTGGATGTGAACAAACTGAGAATTACAGCCTGCCTAGCTCTCATGCTTTGTTTTGCCGCCGACGTCACTTGCGAACGTGTGCACACAGGTTCCACTAATAGCAGGCTTGACTTTTGCCTGTTGTTAACTGCTTATCGATCTGGCTTGTTGTCCCCTCATTATCCACCCTGTTGTCCCCACATTATTCGCCCCGTTGTCTCCTCATTATCTGTCATATCCGCTCATTATCCCCCCCCCCATGTCCGCCAAATATCGCTCCCTGTGCACTGCCCTGCTACCCTCTTATTATCTGGCCTGTGGTCCAGATGTGTTCGCAGTGCACTCCACCAGTTCTCTGCCCTTGAGAGCCACCGATGCTTGCCCCCCCCCCTACCCCACCCACTGACGAACTCACTATCCTACGGTTATCTTCCCTACTGCCTGTCATGTTGTCCACTGGCTTTTCTCCTCTGATGTTCTTGTTTTGTCTGCCCTACTGTCCCTTGCTGTCCGCTACTTATCTGCCCCACTGTCCATAGATTATCTACCCTGCCGTCCACCGAGCATCTCCACCTATTATCTGATTCGCCTTCTGTCTGCTTTGTTGTCCGGTGACTGGAGCCACCTTCTGTACTTTTTTTTAACCACCCAGTCATATTTCGCTAGGAACTGTCCCGCGGCTTTCTGGTCCGTGTCGATCGTATGATCAAACGTATCGATTCTCAGGGATCGATGACTCATTCTTCTTTGGCGCGCGCCTGCGCGTGAGGTCCACACCTTGGATTCTGGAAGAATCTCTAATTAAAGCTCGCCGCCCTCGCGGCGGGCGAAACATCTCGGCCTTGAGACAGTGCACTTTACACAGAGCAACAACAGCGACGTCACCTGGCACCGTGCCAGTTAGCGCGTAGCAGTAGCGCGTGCGTGCGTGCGTGCGTGCGTGAGAGAAAGAGAGAAACCGAGGGGCGGTGGGTGGAAGAGGAGGAATACCAAGAATAGTGCATTTTAATGTATTCTTCGAATGCAGAACCTGTCGATGGCCCATTTACGCCTGACAGCGTGTTTGTGCATGCATGAGTGGCTTCGTCCTGCATGTAAAATTGTCTCTTCCTCTTTAATATCATTCATTTGATTTATTTGAGGTCCCTGACAAAGGCACTGGATCACCTTCATTATTTTAACAGAGTTTAATTTCTTATTCGAAAAATTTGTTTGAAAAAAAATCCTTACTTGCTTTTGGATTGACTACGGTTCACCAATAATAAAAAGTTCCAAGCTGATTTTCATTTTTCTCTCTTTGCCACACATTGAACTGAAGGGTCAAAGTGAACCTTTTTCTTCCCGTCCATCATTTGGCTTCAAGCCTTTAATTTCGTTCCCTCAGAATTTTTTTTCGCTTTCTGTTCTTTTTTAAAAATAACCGTCGGTTGATGTATTACTTGCGTTCATTTTATTTAATTTTTTTCTCCTGTCTTATGCTTTAAACCCTTTTTGTTTGTTTGCTGCTGTTCCTTTTCAAACGCCTTCCTGAATTTTCTGACCTCCCTTTTTGGAACGATTTCTGAACAGAAGGCCGCCAGTTCGAGGTTCGCTCGGTGTAGAAAATCAGTTTTCCGACAGAAAACCACCCATGGGCGGTGTGGCTAGTTGAAATTCCAAACTGCGCCATTAGTCGGCAGAACGCTTTAATATCTGCATGGACAAAATAGTCAGGTGATGTTCCAGCTGGTAGCTGTTGGAAGGGCAGCACTGCTTCTATTAGGGTTAAGTCAGAGTCAGAGGGTCAGACTCGGACAAAGATGGGGAGGGACAGGCCAGTTTTAACATAAAATTCAGACCGAACCAGAAACCTAACTTTTCTGACCGGTTGGCGAGCTGGCGGAGGTCCTTCTCCTGGAAACGTGAAGCTTTGTTTGTTTCAATTTGTATAGTACTTGTACTTGAGGCCATCACCCGTGCAAACTTCTATATCGTTAAGAAGGGCAGTCGGCGATAATTGACGACGGCGGCGAACTAGGATATATGTGCTACTTGTCCCACCTGGACAAGTGTGAAGACGGTAGACAGTAAACTGTCAACAATCTGTGAGCTGTGAATTTATTGTGACGTTTTCGGCGGCCACGCTGTTGATCGCTATTCAAGATAAGTTGGCAGTGTAATTTAAATTGTATATATTTTAATAATAATGCTGTCTTGTTTACCTTAATAACATTTTCAGGGCGGTCCGGTGGCCCAAAGGTTAGCGCCTGTCACCAATACAGTAAGGACTGGCTGACCTGGGTTCACATCTCGTCTCGGCCACGCTGTTCTTTTTCTCCATGTGGCATCTGTTTAAGGGATGCCTGCCTCGCCGTGATGTAACCTTAGTGGCTGGCTCGGCGTTAAACGCCAATCCCCCTACCCGCTTAATAACATTTTCTTATATTTCTTAAGTGCTTTTCCTTGATGGTATGCATGTGTTAGGGTGTTTGAGTGTTGTATCTTGTATGTTGAACGTTCTTCGGGCAAACAGGTCCGTAAAATTCCAGCCTGTGCCGGGAACACTCCTATTTATCCACTGCCCAGCAACGAATGGGTGTGAGTTATCAGGGGAGATAAAAGAGGGATTAAGAAAAGAGTTGTGCCCTGCTATTTGAATGCTATGACTTACAGGGGGTAACGATTTGCACTCACTCCCCATTTTACCTTGACCTTTCTAACAAAACGTATATATATATATATGTGTGTGTAAACTTATCGTTCTCTTATCATGCACAGTGTTGACTCATGTCCCGTTTTCAGATTTAAATTTCTGGATATCCGTGGTAGCATTACTTTTTACCTTCCTCCCCCACCTCCTGTCTTATCTGCTCCAGGTATACTTACTTTAAGGTGTTAGTCTTGCAAAGTGTCCAATTCATTTTGCATATCTTCTAGAACCGGGTGGTTAAGACACCGGCGACTGAGAACGGAGGTGCGTATACATATACTAACTAGGGAACTAATACAAACAAATGGAACTAACATGGACAGGGGCTCAATTCCTATGTGGTACTACTCACCCAGGGTGATCCGTCTGTTGAATAAGTACCTGACCCCGTCGACCACATACCTGAATGTCGGTGCCATGGATGGTTGGGGTACCAGGGGTAGGTAAAGAAGCGAGGGAGAGATGGACACCGCTCTCGTAAAACCCTGGTACCAAGAAAATGGTCTCGCAACACCTCACTACATTATGCAACGACCTTCACCATTATTTTTCATTTAAGACATTTTCAGAAATTCATGTTGTGCATTTGGAATTTATATTTTGCAAGCTTTAATGTGTGCATTAATTAGGTCTCCTGCGTTCGTGACACAACAAAGGAATTAGTCATTAAAGTGCACTCCAAATTGTTAGCCACAAAGGTGCATGCACCCAGCGTTTACAAGTAGTAAACATAAACATTACGAACGCAGAAGAAGTTGTTTGAGGGTAAAGATTAACTCAGGCATGGAAGTACAATATCCGGTATTAGGACGAAGTTCACCAGTCTCGTGTTAAAACTTCCTGAACCTTCAACTGGTATACTTGACAGAAGGGTGCCAGGGTCAAATAAACCATGTCATGACCGTTGCTGGAAGTACCCCCTTCTCTCTCTCCCCTCGACCACCCCCGCTCGTTACCGTCTTATCAAAGATGATGACCTTTGGTCTTATCGTTGACCTTTACCTTCCTCCCTCCGCTCCTGCCCCCCCCCCATGTCTGGCTGCGTACACTTGCATGCCTTTGTGAACACGTGCATGTGAGAATGTTCAGGTCGGTGAGTGCGTGTGCGTACATACCTGCATCCGTGGGTGTGTGTTAAATGGGGGGAGGGTGGAAAGGGGTGGGGGGGTAGGCAAGGTCATGAGTTAAAAAAGTAAGAGAGAGAGAGAGACTTGTTTACCAGCTTCTGAAAGTTCAGGTAAGGAAAATCTACATCGTGATATACAGCCCGTTGACTCACCCTTCAGGTGAAACTGAGGTGAGGCGAGTATACTTTACAACACGAGAAGAAGGATCAGTAGCACCAATCGCAGGAATTAAAGCAAACGTGTTAGCAGAGAGAGAAGTCGGCCGGTTTTTCATAGTGCTAAGTTCTTTCCTTGTTATTTCTACCACTAAATAAGTTATTCACTTCATCATCCGTCTCACTGCACAGAGAGAGAGAGAGAGAGAAAAAAAAAAGTGTGTGTGAATGTTGTTTCCACGCTCTCAGGTTAATAAGTGCGCGAGTGTAAATTTGTCAGTCATAAATGAAATTTGAGAATATGACGGCTTGAAAAGGCAGATGAGAAGATGCAGATGGTCGCTGGTGCTGGAGTCAGGTTTAAGTAACTATATAAGCTTGAGGACTTGAAACTCACTCGTTGTCCTCTCATGGCTTCGGACATTTAAGGTGCTGTCTGTATGATTACCATACTTCTGTTTGTAATCACCATTAGGTCAATGCAGCAAACGTTTGAGCGCCCTCGCCAGACCCCGCCTTTCTTATCAATTTAGTCCTGTCCATGTTTTCATGAGCGAGGTTTAACTGGTACAGGTCTATCCGATTTCCAAGGGTACAGAGATAAAACAATCTTACCCACTCAGTCACTTACAGACTTTCTTTCTTTCTCTGTGTGTCCCTCGCATATACACGCTCTCTCTATCACACATACAGTACGACGAACTGAGTCTCTCGCATATACACTCGGTATTTCTCTAACACATTCACACGCACACGCACACACACACGTTAAGCCCTTGAGAGCTTAATGACAATCATATAATCAAAGGTTCAAGGTAGAGGAAACTGTACGCTTGGCGAGTATCAGTAGTGTTCCTCATGGCGGGAGGCTGTTATAAGAACACGTGATCTGGAATGAATACATAGTCAGGCCGGAACACTAAACAAAGGCTGACTAGAAACAGAATATTGCAACATTTCAAACAAAAACATCCTGGCCTGGCAAAAACACTATTGCAAACAGAACATGACGAAATGGCGTAAGCGGGAAATAAGAGTCACTTTAAGCTACGAGAAAGGTTTACAAAGAAAAGACTGAAGCGGAAGAATATTAGCAAAAGCTAATGTAGAAAAGATGAGCAGAGTGACAGAAGACTAACACTAGCATCTAAGTAGTAGATACTAAAGTGACAGAGTCAGTAAAAGCTAAGGGACAAGGAGTCGTAGGTTCGGATCTCGGCTCCGACATACCTCTTTGTGGATTTCAAACCTGTCTACAGGGTCGACCATCGGTGGTTGTCCCCTCCCACCCCCGACCCCCAGAGAGAGAGAGAGAGAGATTTATGATCTGAATGAAAGTGGCTGACTTTGTAAGACGCTTTTGATGTCCACAGACGGTATTCTCTTGCGCCTTGAGGCACGATGGTAAGGTGAGACACTGTGTAATAAACATTATATTATTCTTTCCTACATTGGAAAGAGGAGTAAATTGACAGAAGACTAACGCTGCGCCTGCAAGCAAAACGAATTAACTAAAGCTTACATTGTTGTTAATAGCCAACGCCAAGGCGCCATAAGACTGCTGCCTAATTACATGATAGATGACAAATCTCTAGGCCAAGAAATTCTGTACAAGAATCGTACTGCACCTTTTCCTATGCAATAGAAAGTTTACTTTCTGTCTGTCTCTCTCTCTCTCACACACACACACACAATGAGTCACTGGCATATGCACTCAGTGACCACGGGAAGCGATTCGATGTCAGTCCCCAGCCCACGACTAAAACAATTCCCCAGCTCACCCAGCAGATGGGCAGCTGATTTATCAGGGGAGGTAAACGAAAAGATTGGATAGCACCGCCATGAGACCTTCACGTTTACCTCCACTTTAGTCTTTAAGGAGCTACCACAGCGGGTATATTAGTATGCACATCCTTGGAGTCACTAATCCGAGAACCTCAAGGAGCGGTTAAGGGCCATGCTTGGCCGGACGTCTTGCATCAGTGGGCCCTCTGTTCGAAAGGAAACATCCATTAAATATTTCTACGGGATCCGCGACCAGGAAGTCGCCGATACGTCTGCAGCAGATGCACATCCGCCTCGATGTCTGACGATCTCAAGTTATGAGTTCCTGGCAGTTGCAGTCACCAGGGAGACCCTTGCGACTATGTGAGAAGCCCTTGTCAGCGTTGGAAGCCTGCTAAGTCGCAAAAAGCAATTTTCCTCGCTTGATAGCAAGGAGAGAAGCCTCGGTTACTCAAACCTCACACAGTTTCTTTCTCCCGTTGTCCTCAATTACGCAAATGTGAATATATAATATGCAATATAACTATATAATGATATATATTATAAGTGTAATGAATAAAATATTTCAAAATCATTTGATTATAATCTGTACGATAGTTTTATACGCTCATTTTTCTATAGTTAAGTATTTAAAATTCATTATTTTGTTGTCATTTACTGTGCCATGTATACTCCTCACGTTTCAGACAATAAAATAAATATTTACTAAAGAAAAAGTTAATAATAGTGAGGAGATTGAAAACAGTGACACGGTAACGAGTTCAGCATTTTGAGGTCGACGAGTATGGCCCGCACAGGGGGAGATAATCACGGGTCCGTGGGGGACAGGCCAGACTGAAATATGACCACAGATTACCGCCAGAGGTGTAAACTGTTATTATCTCCCGACCTTGGCGCTAGGCTGGGTAAATCAGGGGCCTCGGTGTTCGTGGACACAGTTGTACAATCTGTCATACACGACATATGCATTTATCCATTCATTAATTCTATCCGCTCAGGCAGACAAACAGAAAAATGCTTGCTCGCTCTCTCTCTCTCTCACACACACACACACACACACACACAAACACACACACACACACACACACACACACACACATGCACGTACACAACAATGAACGCATCCACGAAGACTCGCGCAAGCAGTGACAATCGCGAACCTGACACAAGCGCCACCACGTGATTTGAGCATTTTATATAATTATGTATATATATATAACCTCGATGTGATAGGCTCACTTTTCTGCACTGCCAGCAGGTTCCTGGCCTAAATATATCAGTTTCGCGGCAAGTGAAACGACCCGAAAAAAAAAGGTCAGAGAGCAGCATATAACCAAGAGGATGAGGCAGGCAGAGACAGGCATTCAGCGGGAGCTGCTGATGTGTGAGACATAATGGCCGCTTGTTTCTCCTGACTTTATGTATCTGCGATCTTCCTGCGGTTTTAAGGTGGTGAGGGGTTCTGCGAGTTAAATTACGGGACCACGAGCGTGCTTGACCCTACTTCAACTATTAGAAAAAAAAAAAAACCCCGGTGAAATCCGAATTCACCAGCAAGGGGGCAGGAGGCTAAAAGCTCGAGGTGGCGTATGAAAGGGAGGATTGAAATCATGCAAGCTCACGCTGACCGAGTTTCTTCACGCTGCCGTTAACTACCGGCTCTATATGAGAGCGGAGGTTCGGAAACCTTCCAAAATGGCGTCAATCCAGCCAACGTACTATTTGTCTGAATCTCTCCGCCTGTTTGTGCGCCGTCTTCTGACTCCCGTTCTTTGTGCTGGTGAATTTCAACGCCATTTCCCAAACATCCTTCTATCTTCCAATCTCTACTTCTTATCCCTTCTCTCCATTCAAATCTCCTTCCTTCCTCGCTCATTCCTTCTTTGTCTTATTTTGTAATTGGGGGCGTACAATTAAGCCATAGTCTAAAATAGTCACAGCTATGTTGCTGAAGCACGCAAAAATATAGGCAACAGCTGTGGTGGCATTTTGTTTCTTTTGCTTCAAGCAAATGGAAGAGCATACGTATGGTTTTTTTTTTCTCTCACCGACTTTGATGGAGCATTATGTTTTCCTGGCGACCTTCCCACGCAAACTACGTGCCTGTTAGTCCAGCTGTACAGATGTTTCCAAGCCCAGAGGAGTAAAAATAAAAACAAATACAAAATTAGCGAAACAAAAAAAAAAAAATATCGGTGATATGAAGCCTGAGAAGAAAAGCACCACAAACAACTGGCACTCGATGAGTGGCAGGTGAACATCTAACATGACCCCTGCCTTTAAAGTCAAAGAAAGAGTCACTTGCTTCGGTCACCTGTAATCTGGCAACCAAGGGTATGATGTCCCTTCAAGACACCTTGCCTTGCGCTTGCACACAGGTAGCGCACATTTCGGAACGTTTACTGACTTTGAAGACGTCCTTCCGCCACTGGTTGTCACCACCAATGGCGACATATGTAGGGAAAAGGTCAAGAGGAACATAGCATGACCCCAATGGGACTTGCAGCTCACTTGAGACTAGTCAAGCCGGACTTCTTTGGACTGTTGATCATCAAACGTCAAAGAAGTCGGAAGTAGGAAATAAAGATGAGAAGAAGAAATAGTGATGTAATGGGGGTGGGGGTGGGGGGGGGGAAATGGACTGCTCATCATCAAACGTCGAAGAAGTCGGAAGTACGAAATAAAGATGAGAAGAAGATATATTGATGTAATGGGGGGGGGGGGACTTTGGTAAACTGGGTTGGGGGAAGGGAATACGCTGAATCACGTGACCGAGGAATCTGGACCAACAACCAAGGGCTAGACCAAGTGTCCCTGACACATTTAAAAGGTCACTCGATCTGTCAGCCTGGGTGCATCTAATGTCTCACGTACGGCATAAAAAAAATCTTTGGCTAAGTCTTTTTACCCTACCCCCCCCCCCGAGAGAAATATTTCTTTGGAAGAAAAGACATATAAATAAGTGGCTCTGTGATGGGCGCATCGAGGCAGAAAATCGAGGAGTCGAGAAGTGATGCACATTGACTTTTAGCATCAGCGTGGGAGGCAGAGAGGAAAAGAGCGAGGCAAGAGGAGAGGGAGGCTGTTGCATCGCGCGATGTGCGCAGTTGGCAGCCGACCTCGCACGCAGTACAGACGCAGACATGAGAAGAGCTACCAAGAATTATTGGCGGGTCAGCCCCTCCCTCAAACCTCCTTCACCTTCTCCTTAACCCCTTGCAAACCCAATTGTATTCCTCTGCTTGTAATGGTGTAGTTGTCGCATCATTCGAAGAAAACAGGTATGGTATCTCTCTCACACACACACACACACACACACACACACACACACGCGCACACACACACACACGCACACGCACACATTCAAGGATTTTGCTTCTCTCTCCTTAATAAAAATCGTCTCCAAAATCAGAAGTCAGACTAGGTGATTTCGGCGGTTGGCCTGGCAACATGCAAGCTGTCAACAGCAGTTCTTGTGCCCTCGGTGCGAGCTGGAATTCTGCCAAGTCCAAAGGAGCAAGTTATCTGCCGTAATTGCGGTGTCCATGCGCCTGTATCGCTGTCAAGGTCCCGCCAGTTGTTTTTGTCAGGCCGAATTGTTGACAAGCTTTGACCTTGCATGAAGTCATATCGATTTTTTTCCGCATGGAATGTTAAAGTGCTCGCTGTATCGCACTTCACCCTGTTTAAAAATACTTTTAAAAAAAAAAGCCTTCGTACCCATTTCCCATTGCGGTAAACATGATCCGAGCCAAACACGGGAGCCTCCTCATGGGATATCACATATACGGTGCGTGTTGCCAAATTTAGCTCTTCACACCCTGGTCGGGCTCGGCGCAGCACGACTTTTCCGCGGTACATGAAATATTCGATTCACGACGCAAGGAATCGAGTTGGTGGGTGGGTGGGTGGGGGTGTTGTAGGTGGTTGGGTGGGTGGGAGGGTTTGGGGAGTGAGGGCGATACATCCGCACTCCAGCCGCCGTGGAATATCGATCTTCGCGGCTCGTGACCTGTTCTGCGAGAAAGGGAACGATGAATCGAACCCTGGCCCTCACGTATCGCTGGAAAAACACGGCGCCGCTGCTGGTGTTGCGCGGTCAGCTGTGAACGGTACTTCCCCTCTCCACCCCCCCCCCTCCTTGATCGAGAGCTTCTCGCAATGAATCATGGGCCGTGAGGTGTTTACGTCTCGCCCACTTGAATCACAATCTATACACGAATGAATGACTGGAATCAGACGATGGGCGGACTGCCTTGTGAGTAATGCTCAACGTCACACTTTTTGCCTCACTCAAGACTCGCTCTCTAGTGCAGAAAGATCAACGGTTTCTGCTGACACCGGGGGGTGTGGGGTGGGGTGAGTTGCTAAGAATTACAGAGGCGCTTCAGCATGACTTGATTATTAAAAGGGTCGCTAGTTTGGTAGACCAGCTGTCCAAACTGCAGCTGACATGCCGGTCGATCGTGTGTATGTTTGGCCTTTTAAGTGTGCCCAAACCCTTAGTCAGCAGAAATCAAGAATTCACGAGGACGATTTTATCACAGAAAAGACGGTGTCAGCAGCCATGATGGCATCTTGTGATGTCTCGGCTAACAATATACTTCTTGCACGAACTTGTATTACTGGACTGTTTGCAGACGATTTTTTTCAGTTAACTACTAGAACGAGGCTTTTGACGACTTTGCTTCCGGTTTAGTCACATTCATTGTTTATGCTCGCCGAGACTAACAGCGGAGGACTTGGGAAGAAGCTAAGAATGAAAGACAGACATCAATCCATCAATACGTCCGTGCTTCTTGGTCTCGGTAGCCTTACATTATATGAAGTGAACAACCTCTAATGTTGGACAGGTGTCGTAGCCTATGTATTTAGTGCGCTAGACTTTAGAGCATGACTCGAGGCCTGGCCCACACCTTTGACTGGTGTCCACTTCCTTTCCCCACCTCAAGCTGAAATCCGAGAGATGTACACACATACCTGATTTATCAAGTGTAAATGTGTTGCCCTCAACACTGTGATCTAGTTACGCTGACTTTTTGAACAGTAGTAGGGAGTAGACTGAATTAGTCTTCATTATTGTCAATAGGTATGTGATTAAAGCACTGGGCTTCAGCCCGGAGGTTCACAGATTATCTAGGGATCGATATCTGTCTGGCGCAGATTATTTCAGCCCCTATTCACCCAGTTTTTGAATGAGTACCCGACCCTGAGGATGACTGGTGAAGACGACGACTGAAGGAAAGACACGTTCTCTCTCTCTCTCTCTCTCTCACACACACACACACACACACACACACACACACACACACACACACACACACACTGTCTACGAGATGTCTACGATCTAGAATACCTTGCCTCCTAACAACTGAAAGGTCACCATTTTCAATGTTGCTGTTATTGTTACTGTTATTGATCATCCATAACAATATTAAAGATGACGATGGTGTGAGTGGGCTGGACATAGTTGAGGTATGGTGGTGTAATTTGTCTGTGTCAAAGCCGTTTCGGGTTAAAAATGGAGGACGTCATTAGAGCAGCTGATTATCTTACTAGATTTAAGGCCTACAAGGGCTTAAAATGAGAAATGTGATGTGCAAATGTCCGTTTGAACTCTCAAGAGGTTCTTCTTCCGCTACATGGAACTGTGTGTCACTGAGGTGTGATTGTTGGATTAGCAACAATTTTAGAAAACTTTAGGCCTAAAATGGTTTTATAAACACTGCAAAGAAAAGAAATAGGGTGGAAAAAGTTGACTATTCTCTCGAAAACGAAGGACGCAGAAGCGGCCATGAACTAGATATTGCCTGTAACGTTTATTTCCTTCCAAACTCCTGGAAGGGGCAAACGAATCAAGCCCATTCCTGCTCTTTCTTTGTCTGGATTTATATACCTTGTCTCTCCTTGCCATTGCTTGCTACACCTCGCATTCTTTTGCTCTCGCTTCCCTTCCCTTGAATGTCTTTTGTTGACAATGAAGCTGACACGTCGGTGGAAGTTTGTCATTTTTCAGAATGAGTTGTCTGCTAGGAGAGACTTAACTCTCTCTCTCTCTCTCACACACACACACACACATGGAGAGAGAGAAAAGGTGGGAGAGGGGTCGAAAGAGAGAGGGGGAGGGTAGATGAATGAGGACAACTGATGCTGCACAAGAAAGTGCTGAGAATTTAGCAGCCGGTCGCAGAGACAGTTGCTGGGTCAGCTGCGACGTCAATGGCGGCAAAAGACGTTGCTACGTGTAGGGGCTACGTGACACGTGGCATCTGACCGTCGTTCGAGACACCTGGTGGTGCCGCTGCTTGGGATGGCCTGCGGTCTTATTGTGATGGTAATGTCCTGAGTTGTGGTGAGCACCGCCAAATTAGACACGATACATTTAGCATGAAACTGTCACAGTGAGGCGCGGTATTTGCACGTGTCGATTAATGTTAAAATATTTTCAAAAATGAACGGAGTACGCAGTTGGACGTAGTGCTGTGCAAATGTGTGAGTGCACCAATGCATGAATGTGTGTGTGTGTGTGTGTGTGTGTGTGCGTGTGCGAGCGCGGGCGTGTTTTAGATGTGTTTAAGCATGCAAGTAGTGGTGGAACTGAAATGCGCGCAAGGGTGTGTGTGTGTGTGAGAGAGAGAGAGAGAGAAAGAACAAATTATGTTTGTAAACAGATATATCTATAGCAGCGTTTCTCAACCTTTTACTTGTGACGCCCCCCCAGACGAATAAAGGTACGTCCGCGCGCCCCCCATAGCCACTAATACCTATATGAGATATGAGAAAATGACCGCCTTTGCGGCCCCCTTTTCAGCAGCTTGCGCCCCCCTTGGGGGGCGCGCCCCCCAGGTTGAGAACCGCGGATCTATAGTACTAGTAGTGTATGTACTGTGCGTTAAGTATTTATGGAGAAAGTGGTAGTCATCATTAAGACATCTTCCTCGTGCAACGCCACTTGGCAAAATAAATTCTTTTTTCATAAACAACGTCTATATAAAAAAAATCTGTAAAAATTAAATGACCGAAGACTGTCGAAAAAACCAGAATGTCGTTCCTCGAAATTTTTATCAGAAGAAACGTTGCACTCGTATTTGATAAAATGCTAATAACCGACGTCAACCCTTGCGAATCGACGTCAATACAAACGATAGGAACTCCCTGCGTTGTTTCATTGAAGAAATAAATTAATTGTGCAACCCGTACAGGGCCCCAGTGTGCTTGCGCATCACGCTGACGTCAGAGGAACGCGTGCGCGTTACCCGCTCGCGGTGCAGCCCGAAACTGGGTCACGTGGCGAGTGGCGCTCAGCCCACAGCTTGCGTAAGGCTGACCCACAAGCGAGCTTCACGCGCGTAGAATGAGTCCTGCTTGGTGTAATTACGCCGCTTGTTTTTCGGAATCGCCTGCCGTCAGGAATCGTCTGCGGTAGCCATTGCGACCTTCAACAATCTTGTACTTGTTTCCTGAATGTCGCGATTCTCTCCTCTCTGTTTTTTTCCTTCCCTCTCTCTCTCTCCCTCAATAAAGGTGAGAAGATAAAGCGCAAAAAAAAAAAAAAAAAAATTGTGAACAAAAACACCGCTATTCTCAGTCTTGATCACAGAAGCGTTAAGAATCGTTCATAGTTTCTTCGCATGCAAAGCAGACGATCACGTGTGTGTGTGTGTGCGCGCGCGCGCGTGTGCTCGAATGTCCAAATAGTGGTGCTTTGTTTTTTAAGTGTACTGCGCACCATAATGGGTGGACTTTGAAGTACGGGTCACTCAAGGATTGTAACCACTCGCACACAGGTCTGATCCCCACGGACGTAGACATTGTAAGGGGGGGGGGGAATTAGTGTTTTACGCCGATTCAGCAACTAAGGCTAGATCACTTCGAAGCAGCCGGACACGTATAGACATTGCAGGACGTGAAGAAAAACCTCCAATAAAAAAAGTCCATTTCATATATTTCCTCAAAAGAAGGCGATAGTGCATTTCCTGGCTAGAGTAATTGCTTCAGAAAATGTAAAATGCTTTTATGGTAAAGGGGGGTTATAATAAATGGGATACAAAATAAGGTGACGGGTTTATTACTCGGGTAGTGAAATCAGTTCTTATAGCCTTCACTTGTGATCCCGAAATAACCCATCCAACCTTCCAGTGTGTAGTACACAGACCATTAATCACGTGACCTCAGCATGCCAAAAAGCAAATATTTTGCAGACGGCGTGGTGTGGTGATGTAAAAATGCTGTTGCCCGACCACGTGGTCAAGGAACGCGGCACATATCTGATTAATGATTTCGTTCTGTTTTTAGTATCAGCAATGACATCCTCTCTCTTATGCTGAATCAAAAAGTATCACACACACAGCTTCCCCCATCGTTTGTGGGTTTGTTTTGTTTTGTGTGTGTGTGTGTGTGTGTGCGTGCGTGCTAGATGTTAATGTCTTGCAGTCAGGTGAAATGCTCACATAAAAGGCTTATAAAATGTTAACCCCTTTGTAACCAGCCCCTAAACTCTTTCCCTTCGCTACTGTACTGTGGAACAGCATGGCTCTCGTATCTCTGTAACAGTGGTCCTTCACCTGCTGATTCCGCTACGGAACATTCTTTATTTATTTTATTTTATGCTTTGCTGGGAACTTCCCTACTATAGACCGTTGCACACACTTTCATCGACAACAAAATCCATGTCGATGACAAAAAAGAAGCAAATAAAAAAAGGAGTTTAACTCATGCAGTGGCGGGCGGTGTTACAGTGAAGATCGAAGTCACGTGTAAATTGATTCCCAAACGTAGTGTGGATAATCTGGTCCGACTTCCTGAGAAATAAAGTCTAGCGGTTTACAGTGAGCTAGGAAATTTGCTTTTCGAACAGTGTTGCGTACTCGCACGTGCACACACACACACACACACACCACCACCACCACCACCACCACGCGCGCACGTAATTACACAAATGAATGCATACAAATCGCTGCACCCACATACACATATGTAAGTGCACACATTTATGCACACACAAAAATAATAAACGCACGTAAATTGCCCTCTTTCTCACACACACACACACACACACACACACACACACACACACACACACACACACATCTTTAAAAACATACATGCATACTTACTACGTGTATATATAATATATTTAATACATAGAGGTGTTCAGATACCAAGCAATTTGACCTTTAACCTCGTATCTGGGACAAGGCTAAAGCTACCTTAGGCAGCTCAAGCCAACCAGAAAAAAATAAAGCAAAACAAAACATGTTGTTGACAAGTGACTTGAGGTTCGTGATGTCATCTGGTGACGCCTCCCGCTGTCCCAACAGCACCCGCAGTTCACACCTGGCTGCACTCTTATGCATCGCTGCACTTAGTTAATAAAGAAAAGCCTTGTATCTCCCTTCGCTTTAAGCGCACAAAAACCCCATTCGTCCCCATTAACGGTTCCTACGCACTTTTTTTTTTTTGCATAACGTGTGCTCCAGGTGTCGAGGCTAGTGCGAAGAGAAAAAGAAGTTAGAGAAATTAACGGTCATTATCTGTCCCTCATCTCTGTCACTGCGTCTGAAATAAAAAAACAGAGGCGAAAAAATGACTGCTAGTGACAGGTGCGCTTAAAGTTGAGCGAGGACAAGTGCTGGTCACGTGACCTGTACAGTGCACCAGATTGTACTCCATGAGGGCTTGGGACCGGCCAGACATACAACCAACTTCAGGTAAAGCAAGCCGGACACAGCAAGATCTCAAGGCTGTGATCACACACACACACACACACACACACACGCACAAACTCTCTCTCACTTTCCTCGTGTCCCTCCCCCCATCCCAAAATTATCTTTCGCAAGACGAGCAAGAGACAAACTTTCAAGCAGGTCAAGAGTGCACGAAATTTATTACGTCTTCAAAAATTAAGACCAACGCAGTTGGGTTCGTACATCTGGTACCTGCCGCTGACAAATGGTGGTGGTCAATAATCGGTCCTCTACCTTCATGTTAAAAAACCATACTGAACGTTTGGCGTGTTTTACAGGTATTGATAGATATTGAAATATATCTACTCTGTAAATTGCAGTGTTTTACACGAGGTCCGCTATGAAATATCCGCTTGCAAAGAACCCGTATTGTTTTAACCTGTAATGCACGCAGTCCACTGTTGTGCCACCTGATGTGGTTGCTGTTTGCTAGAAACACGATTAGGTTCCA
Source organism: Marisa cornuarietis (assembly GCA_004794655.1). NCBI lineage: Eukaryota > Metazoa > Mollusca > Gastropoda > Architaenioglossa > Ampullariidae > Marisa > Marisa cornuarietis. The sequence goes on along the minus strand of SMMW01000052.1, from coordinate 43,726 downwards.
CCTGAGAATTGTTCCTTTCGTCATTCACAATATAATAAAAAGTTTAGTAATAAAAGAAAATGTTATACTCTCGAACCCATTAAACTCAATGTATTAAGTATTTCTGAAAAATACTTTCAGAAACTAAAGCCTCTTCCATGACAAGACGTAAACAGCCCTCGCCACCTCTCCAGTGATTTCCCTTAGTCAAACGTTGCGAGAGATGGGTTATCTGATTAGATGCTAGTAGTATTTCTTCGGGGGTAAACATCTATTAGGTCACCTAGATATCTTTTTTTTCCCGAACATTATTTATGTATAATTTCTTTTACGTACCGCGATGACATATTTCTCCGTCCAAAAAAATCTAAGTTTTCTCTTGGAAAGTACTCCCCCTACTCTTCTTTACTAACAATCTTTATTCCACTCCCCTCACCGAAAACAGGTGACCAGGAAATTAAATCGTTTTAAACCTGAACCCTGGCAGGTACAGCGCGAGAACTTCCGGCTAGAAGTGGATGGGAAAGGTGACCGTCCTTGACACATGCTACAACAGGATATTTGGCTGGTGACTTATTCACCACGGGCATCCTCCCTTCACTGTACCTACAGCCATTGTTACACCTCCAGCCCCCCCCCCCGGCAAACGACTTAATCGTGTAAGAGATAGCAGGAGGAAGATTAGCAAAGTTCTAAATTTAGCGCGAGATACTCCGCGATCACGAGCTGGATGTCAGGAGGTTAACCTTAGGTTAGGATCCGACTGCTTCGTGTCATCGCCACACAAATCGTGGGAACATTAAAATGTCCTCAACAAGACCGTAAAACAAGTAAAGGAAATGTCGACAAGTTGTATATTTTAGACAAAGGTCAATATTGCAGACATCGACCAATAGACCAATAACAACTCAATACATGCCCGTACTTCACTGCGGACTATTTTGTGTTCATAAACGGAGAACAAAATAATCTGTAGTGGAGAGAGAGAGAGACTGTGTGTGTGTGTGTGTGACGAATACAGTGAGATAAAGCAAAGGTGAGGACGGGTGGCTGAGGACAAACTGCAACAGGTCACGAACCTAGAGACGGGGGAAAAAAAAACTTTGAGCTGCCATAGTTGTATTCTCCAGGTTTTGGTCCTCTCTGCATGACACACTGTTGTCAGGTTATTAACGTGCTCTAGGTCGGCACCTATAAATGCCCCTAATTAATCTTTTTCTTTCTTTCGTCTGATCTGTCTAAACTCAGCTGCTTACAGTAGAGATGTGACCCATGTATCATTTAACAAGCGGACTGTCATGTCGAGGGCATTGTAAAAGCACGATTAAGTTTTGTATGAGATGAACTGAATAAAATAATTTCAAGATATCTCTTTTCTCTGGTTAAAGGAAAGGTTAAAATTAGAATAGATAACGACATTCTGATTTGTTTAAAATTTCGGGTTGCAGTTCAATCGTTTGCTTACAATCACGATTATACCACAGCTCCTGAGCGGGTACAAGGTGGCTCGAATGTTTTGTTGTCGAGTGACTTTATCCAAACCATTCAGCGCGGACGTTCACTTTCAAATTCCTGAGTGCAGTCGTCGAAACGTTGACATCATGAATTTGGAATCGTGCCTTAAAGGTTCCAACTCCAATACCCCAAAGAAGTGCTGAGGAAAGTGGAGAAGATTGCCGCAAGAGAAAATGTCTGTAGCGTCAAGTGATGGCCGTCTACAAGTTCGTTTTCCACGAAAGAGTACGAAGCATGGCGGACTCTGATAACCGGGGTGGAGCTAGGTTTTAGACAAGACTGCTAGTGAACGGTTCGTTTGAACCCCGAATTTTTTTTAGCAGAACGTCAGTATCATCTCTCATTTACGCCCAACTAACCATTTTCCTTGCCCTTTCCTTTAAAATTTTATGTTGAAGAAGTGCAAGCGTCCTCGTGTGTCACTACCACCATCATTATAGTCATCAAAATTTGTTAAACATTTTATTAAATACCTCCTGCTAAGCTGAAATGATACCTTTGGGTACATTTGCTTTCACTTGTTTGTCTGAAGCAAATAATTAGTCAATAAAACACTCTGGACGTCACCTCAAGCGAAGACAATTAGTCGCTGTAGGCAGTCAGCTGTGACAAGTTTGCACAAAACGAACCGCAGCAACCCCCCGTTTGAACTGATATTTTTTTCAAACAGCCAGCGGAGTTGGGGAACGAGGCACATGAACCTCAAGTTGTTTTCCCCGACAGCTGTGACCCAAAATACTTTTCCACCGCTTTTTCGCTTGTCCGTTAGGTAATCTAAGCTTGATAAGCCACAAGAACCGATCAAAGGTTTGGATGAGTCCATCGACGAAAGATGATGACCTTAAACGAATTACGACGAGGGCGTCTGACGCAATCACGTCTGCGCATGTTTTTCAAGCGATGATGTCACGTGTTCCGGGCTTAATTCAGGGTAACATCTCATTTACGTACCATTGTGAACTGTGTTATCATGCTATGGATTTTCCTTTTACCTTTACGCACTCGCTGCGGAAAATTAAATAAGGTCTTGCGCACTGAAGATTACATATAGGTTTTTTTTAGGAATGTATCCGAGTAGCCACGGTAAGCCATCTGTCGCTAAGTCTCCCATGATGGTGTTATTGTCAATGTTCGATCTATAAGATTATTGGAGTCCACCTTCATTATGCGCGGCATCAGCGAAATAAGGAAACACCTGGATGCTTGATGAACTTTGACAGGTTCTCGTCTCATGTTCGGCAACGGGGTCACGAGGTTTCGACGTTTTGAGAAAAAAGGAGGAGAGAAAGAAAATTGTTGTCGACGATTCTCTTGATTATGCTGTCCCCCCATCTCTCTACGATGTTGTCGCTAACTTGCTCCCTTCTACTCTGTCATTACTACCTCACTCCACTCGCTTCCTTTCGCACTCATAGGATATTCTCCCAAATTTTGCTCAGCACGAGAGCCGTATATTGCAAGTTTTTGTGCTCAGTGTTTTCCTAAACGGGTAGATAGGGATAATTATCTGAGAACCGAAAACTAAAATAAATAAGCATAAAAAATAAGCATACACCAGTAAAACATACTGTACGGCCTTCTTGTAGAGGAAAGAAATATTTCTGCTAAATTTGGTGAGAATCACACACGCACGCACGCACGCACGCACGTTGTGCCAACTTGTTTTTGAGCTCCTATCAAGGAACCAATAGAATGTCGAATGTGTACTGCCGGCAGTTGGACAGTTCGGACAAATCCATCATCCAGAAACGTTCAGCACTCGTTTATCGTAAAGAAGTCGTGTTCCGTCACGACAACGTGAAACCACACACAATTTTAATCACCTGTCAAAAGTTATTGGAGCTTGGGTGGGATGTGTTGCCACACCCACCATACTCACCTGACCGTGCGCCGTCAGACTTCGACTTGTTTTGCTCTCTTCAAAACTCCTTGATTGGTATAATGCTCAATTTAGATAAGACTGTAAGTCAAAACTTTGTTCAGCTTTTCGCCGGTAAAGACAGGTCTTCCCATGAACGAGTGAGTTATGAAGCTGACTGAAAGATGGCAAAAGATTATTGAACAAAACGAGCATTGATCTTTGTTCTTAATATAAATAAATGCCCTTGGAAAAACAAAAAAATAGGCCATCAATTTTCCGACAACCTAATAGTTGGATAAATGTTAAATCAACACCAGCTTATTAACTTACGACCACCTCCCCCCCTCTACTTCAGAACACACATCTCCCAATAATCCATGTTGTTTATAAAACGAGACAAATACTAAGCATTGCAAGAACTTGAAAATCCATGGGTTGTCCATATAAAGTACGAAGGAAGGTCCTTTATATTTGCTAACGAATATTTCAGACTAAAATAAAATACTGACATACTCCACACATCCCATTTGAGCAGTTTGTTCCTTACGATTCTTCTTAAATAAACTTATCCAGATTTTATGAACATTTAGAATAAACCAGTTCAAAACGAAAACCAGCAGAAGTTTTGTTCTTAAAGCTTTCACTCTACAGAACATGAGCTAGTTAAAAATGGTGTGTATAAGGGAAGGGGTCTTTAACAAACTCCTCACCCAACGAACAGGTCTTTAACAAACTGACCCAAGAAACAGCAAAAGAAAATAAAACTAAGGCGCTATAGCAATTTAATTTAAGAGGCCATATGGGCGGGTCGGAGAGCTCACGATCAACGGAGAATAATAATATGAACTTTTAACTAAATTATTGACTTTAAGTCAAATTCTATGCACGAAGAAAGCTATTGACTCCCATCTCTCACCTCTTTTTGGATATTTCAGGTTATCAGAGGTTGCACAATTTAAGATATCGGTGAACTAGACTGTAGTGACCTCGACACCAGCAATTCAACTTCAGATTTAGAATCAGCAGTTTTGAGTGAGTGAGTGAGTGAGTGAGTGAGTGAGTGAGTGAGTGAGTGAGTGAGTGTGACAGGGCTACAGTGAGACTAGAGAGAGTAGAGCCTACTAACGGACGGACTAAACAGACCACAGTGTATTATGGTCATGCTGTAATTGTATTATCCTGTTTTAGACATTCGCTGCATGAGGCAGTGCTGTCAGGTCACCAGGCTACTCAAACATTTAAATGTTTGTCTTTAAGGATTTTTCCTTCCTGGTTCATTTTCAGTTTTTTCTTTTTCTTTCTTTCATATTGATGATGATGATGATGATGACGACGACGACGACGACGACGACGACGACGATGATGATGATGATGATGATGGCAGACGAAGATGCAGACTTAAATAAAGAGTGCGTAGAGAAGTTAGAGAAAAAGTCAAACAACGGATGACGAGAGGTTAGTCGTCATCGATGGTGCTAGTACTCGAACCCCAATGGCAAAGACCCGAGAAAAAGTCTGGACCCTTGGTTGAGGGAACCTTGAGGAAAACTCAGTGACAACGGAATATCGGGGTGTTTCCAGCTGTTGTCGTGGAAACTCCAAGGAGAACTTGGGCTACCTGTGAGAGGTGAAAGTTCGATGCCAAGGCCGCCAGAAAAAGTCGCCGTTTTCAGAAGAGAAGAGAACGTCTGTGTATTCACCCGCATTGTGTTCCTTCGGTAGCTGCACGTGGCATTGTTCAACCCAGCGGGTACCACTGTGTGCTGTATACCAGTGTAGTCGGGTGAACAGTCGTGGAAGCCATGTGCCGTCCACTGAGTGGGACAGCGATCGGTATTCGTGTCACCGGGATAGCAGGGATAATACTGGGACCCTTCTCAGATGAGCCAAATTGTCATATGTACGCATTTCGCATAACATATATGTGTAATAAATCTTTTCTTGTCGCTCTTTCATTCACAAGTCGTTTAAGACTTTTGTTCTGGAAAGAGCAGGGTTGGTGGCTCGTGAGCCATGTGGCGAGATTTAAAACAACGGACGTCTGAACATCGTATGTAAGGTTCTCCTGTAGGATTAGGTTCACATAGGTGGTCATAACGGTCACCCAGGTAACCCAGTTTCCTATGTTTTGCATTTGAGGAGAAAACGCGGGGATATTGTAACCAGGGTGATGACCTGAACAAACTTCCTTATGTCTCGGCGTCTGATGCAATCCGCTCGTTTTTCAAGCAATGACATCACGTGTTCTGGGTCACATGTCTACTGTAAACTCTGTTATCAGGTTATTATTTTGTTAACCTCTCTGCACTCACGATCAAAACTGGAATATCTACTGACGTACTGTGCAGCGAAGATTACAAGCATGTTTTATTAAGACCCTCGATTATAAGAAGGTTAGTGGCCGGCTTAAGAGGCAAAGATATAGCTGAACAATTGAAGCCAATACCAGCTTATTCAGTCTCTCGGCCATCTTTTTGTAACCTTCCTCCTCTCCCCTCTATGTGCTCCATGTTACAGGGCGTGTGAAAAAGTTCAGCACTACAATAAATTGAATATCCATAGTTCGCCCATAGGATGAGCAAAAGAAACAAAACCACAAAAAATTGTAGATTTTATAACGGATCTTTCAGAATAAAATACTGTATGGGGCACACAGCACATTTATTATAATAATAATAATAATAATAATGATAAAGATGTTTACAGCGCATATTCACACTCATAGAGAGGATGCTCTTAGCCCTTTGAGCAGTCTACTCCCTTTAATTAGTTTTTAACTTGCCGAACTTTGCACTTGCAGAATAACCCCTTTGATTTTCGTTCTCAAAATCACTGTACATAATATAACCCAGTAGAAATGACTGACTAGCGGGTAGGTGGGTGAGTCTTTCTTTGAAAAAGCATTCACCCGAGAAACAGAAACAGGGAAACCCCTATAGGAACTAGAACAATCAAATTTGAGAGGTCACTCAGATAAAGAGATCAAAGCCTTTATAATCGACCGAGGATAACAAACATGAACTTTCATGGCATCCTTCGTCAATGCGGCTACCATGTACATACATATCCCATAAATGTTGTTGACAGGTTTGTCATCTCTGTAGGACACTTCGGTCTGTCGATGATGGCACAAGTTGAGATGTCCGTATAGTCGACTGTATTGAGCCTGTTGCTGTTATCGCGGGTCCATTGTTATCCAATAATAACAGGATATATTGTCACTCGTCCACTAATTATGGCTCCAGTGTTTACTCATGATGAGTGAGTGACTGTAATCTGTCTCGTGTGAGTTTTCGTTTGTCAGTCTCCATGTTGTGGTTGCGTGTTTTCCTGATGCCTTGCACATCGCTATTCACTGGCTGTTGTGGATTCTGGCCTGTCAGTCACTTACTTCCTCCCCACCCCTCCCCATCCCATCGAAAAGTGTAAGGCATCTTCGTAGTCTGCACCGGAGACGGTTAAAAGACGACAAATTGAGGTACAGGTCACGTTCATAAACAACACTTTAACCAAACTGAGCAATCACTCATCCTGTCGTTCCTCTCTTGACTGGTGCCTGTTCCTGGCACATGGATACATGTGGCAGATGACAAGACCTGTCACTTACGCCTGTATGAGGTCATATGAACAGGTCCTGCACAGGACAAGTCCCCTCCTTCCCGTTAGTAAGCCAGTTCTTCCTCTGGCCACGGCTGCATCCTCCTCCAAAGTACCTCGAAGGACAGTCTTTGACAAGGTGTCGTGGCGGGTTGCAATTTAATACAAATATACAAGATACAAGCCTGTCTGTTATTGTAAACTGTACACAATGTAATGTACACCTACTCTCCCACTACTCTTCCTTCTCCACCTACCCTCTCCTTGACCACAGCAGCCATTCGGGCTGAAAAGTTACACACGAAAAAAAAATCAAGATCCTACTACAATATCTTATTACTATACGGATATTTGGTAACCAGTGAACATGTGATGTTTGTACCGCAACAGGATACCGCAGGACTTTATCGTGTCCTGCCTCGACCTGCTCACGTAACGCGCACACCTGTGGAACCTGACACCTGTCACCTTTCTGCACTCAAAGGGTGACTGCAATAGGACAGGTAAGAGGGCGGACATAACTGTGGTGGTGGTAGGGGTGGGGGTGGGGTGTCTTACGAGGACAAGTGAGAGCGCTGAGTGATTCAACGACATATCATATTAATAAGAGGTCCGAGTTCGGCGAAGGAGTACGAGACGAGAGGACGGGCTGGGTGGGTTGGGGAAAGTGGGATTGTGGAAAAGAGGATTGGGGGGGGGGGTCAAGTGGATGGGTGGGTGGTACGTAATGCGTCAACTTAGATAAGAGACCTTACATTGACAGTAACTCTCATGTAGAAATATTGAGATCTACATGTTGTTCCGCAAGTTGAGGACAGCTTGAGAAAAAACAAAAACAAAAAAAAACAAAACAAAACAAAACAAAACAAAACCCACGCTCAGTGGCATTCTGACATGCTTAGAGCTCGACACTTCACCCTGACCTTATTTTTTTTGCCACCTAGATGTCCTATTCCTCGCTTCGTTTTTCCACGCTCTTATTTCAAATTATCTGTCTCTTATTAATTCTTTCCCGTTTTTCTCTTCTTTTCTGTCTTAGTCTTTATTATCACTCATTACATATCTTTTAGATTTGTCAAATTTATTTATCTCACCGTTTTTCTCTTATTTTTCATTCGTCTCCTAGACCGTAGATAATAGTCTAGACTGGATTTGGAGCCTTTCTTGAAAGATCGGCAGGACGATAAACCTACTGCACTTCGCTTGAGTGCTAGATTGATTCGTTGTATCGAGGGTTGGTTGGCGAGATGGTCGAGTGATCTTTTCTCCTTGATTATTTTCCCTTTCACCTGTCATTTGTTTTTGTATTTTTATACTTCTTTGTTCTTCTCCTGTTTGCATTTCTTGTTATTGTAACCTCGTCTTATCTTCACTTTTCTTTCCGTTCTTTTATCTTCTTTGCACCTCACTGAACTTGAATGGATTGTCTTCTCTTTCACATGACATCAACGGATGAAATATTTTATCGTGGACAGCGTATCTTCAAGAACTATTCTCGAAGCTTTTCAGCTGAAATGATCTTTTCTTCAAGAAAAGCGTTTTGTTTCCGGTTATAAAGAAGTGTCCAGACCCCGGGGACACTACTTCATGTTATTTTATCCCAGGATACCGCCTTATAACTAACTGCAGCTCCAGGGATAAAATAACATCTACGGGGTTTGGACACCGCTTTATAATTTTTGAAACATGATGCTTGTACTTTACCAATGTTGCCCAGGACGGCAGGGCAAAGACTTACCATCGCTTCATAACTACCTCACCAGAGCCAAACAAACAAACAAACAAACAAACATATAAATAAAATAAAGGTGTATGCAGACGAGGACTGGAGAGTGACTGGTCATTTTCAGATAGGAAAGACCTTTTAAAAACAAGACAACAATCTTAGGTGTAAAGTTTTCACGGGATGATCTATCAGTCTCACGTTCAAGTTGTTTTCGAGAAAGTTTTTTTTTAAATTTAACCTATTAGGGGATTCGGTTGGAACGTGACAGCCTACTTTCTTAGAGAACATTATTTCAATCGTCAGCCATCGAGCAAGTTTCCTTCGGAATAAGTTAGTCCAAGGATTAGTCACGTCAGACCTTTCCCTCGAGACAGGCGCACATTGAGTACTCACCGCCTAAACTTAAAACCGCTTAGTTTGATTTTCAATAAAAAGAGGCCGGGGGACTACTGTAGTTATAAATAGCTCAAAGTTTGTACGTAAGCGTTGGTTGCTGCCATTTATGTAATAAATATATGTACAATTGTAATAGCTGCAAAGATAATTTAATAATGCTTTGGCGTTGAAAAAGTCAGTGTCTAGAATTTCTATTATTTCTGTTCACTTATTACACTAAACAACCTGAGTAAGCTGATACTTGTAAACATATTTTGATTTTTTGAACATTTGAAAACTTAGTCATGTAGGCCGAAAACCGAATAAAGCCAAATCTCGCAGCCAAATAGTGCGGTAAAGGATCCTGTCTAGTTCCGACCTGGCAATACAGCAGACAAATTAATATGTGAAAATTAATTAATAGCGTACAGTCATTCAATAACATTTTATTGTCTTCGCACTCACTCAAAAACTTTAAACTTTCCAGCTTCCGAGCGATGGGTGGTCTCCTCTCCTGGACATTCGTAGAGATAAGCGCTGACCTCTCACCGTACGACGCAGTTTGGAGATCGCTGTCCTGAAATCCTTGCGGTAAAAAGTTCACCAAGTAAATATTTTCAGTAAAGAGAAACGTCAGCTGGAGTGGAACTACAAAGGCCAGCGAACTACTACAATGCAGAGACAACATGTGGTCCTTAGAGTGCATAAGCAGTTTGTCACTATAGTCACCGAGAGACTGGCCGGTTTTTTTTAAACTCTCTAATTCGTTAGTTGCTTGTTATTACGGAATATTTTAGCTGATGTGTATTCTCTAGACCTACCATTTCTGATCACTGAAATAATTATTAATTAATGATTACTAAACATTGATTTGCAGCAAACAGCATGATATTTTCGATACCAGAAAGTAGATAAGCGATCTTTTCCATGTCGATCATCACCTTAAATAACAATATCGCTCACCCCCTCACTGACTCCATCCATCATTCAGACTGATTTATACTGAATGCTCCTACAACCGAGTAAGGCGTGACCTGAAACACATTCTACAAGTAGGTCAGGAGTGGACACAGGCTTACGTCAGCGACTACGGGATGGTACGTGATGACGACAACGTGTCCCCCGAGCTGTAAGTCGGCATCTCACGCGAGAGTTCACCGCGCCACAACGTCACAGCTGCGGCGGTCAAAGCACTCGGATGGTGTCAAGAGGCCGGAAGTGTGACGTGTCGGGGCGGTAGGGCAGGACAGTCATAGACAACAATAGTGACGTTTGCACCCAGTCAACGCTGACGGTTACTTAGTCTGGTTGGCAGCAGACACTTGACACTTTGCACACTTCAACGCACTGCGCGGAGGAGACAGACCAAAGGATATCATCAGTGGCGTAGGAAGATGCTTGGCTTTGGAGAGGGGGGGGGGCAAGCTCCATGCTGACAATGAACGACGTTCACATTCTTGCCTTCCCAGCATTTTATTGGGGGGGGGGCAGCTTCCCCCCCCCCCCCCGGTTCCTACGCCACTGATCATACACCGCTGCTTTGAGCAGGTCACCGTCAGCGACATCGGTGTTGCTCGTGCAAAATGATTCCATGAAACAGATTTTTTAAAAAAGTTCTTCCTTGTTCCTATTTCCGGTAACTCCTACTTCTGTTAACCTATTTAAAAATACTTCTTCCTCACGATGATACGGCTAGCGAGGAAGTTCAAGCAGCGTAAGGAAGTTGTTGTCAAGCACAAAGAGCCTGGCCTCGGCTGGGGTACAGCACACTAATGATAATCAATCGTTAGTGTTCAATATTATGGGGTGTCGATAACAACTATTTTGACCATCACTGTATGGCAAAGGATGCATCAGAAGACTGGCGGGGTTTTCCTTACAAGGCGCTGCTGCATTTTATTTGGTTTTGTTTTCGTTTTGAAACACTATTTGTTTGTGCGGCCATGGAGTTTGGATGTGAAGGTTAGGCCGAAACTGTAACAGAGGTTTTTTTTTGGTTCACGTGATGTCCGGTTTGGATGCTGACAGTGGATCTCACGATGGCGGGTCTGTTTGTACAGCTTTGCTCGCTTTGTGGGACAGCGCCTCCAAGGGAAAACACGATGTTTTAAAAGACAAACAAGGAAACAAAAAGTAAGCAAACGCACACCCACCCACCCTCACATGTACACGCACGGACGCACACATGTACGTGCACGCACGCACGCACACACACACACACACACACACACACACACACACACACACACACACACACACACACACACACACACATCGTGTTCTTGTGCCAGTTCCTGGAGACGGCGTCCTCCTAGGAAGAGATCGGATTTCCCTTGTCCAGGGCTGGGGTGCATGCGAGTTCTTAAGTCGGACTTGAGGCTAAGCCCATGTTTTCCCCCAAATCGTCGTTGGCAGCAGCCTGTGTGCATGTGAGGTCTTGAAATTTACTCTCGTCACTAGTTGGAACTTGCAAATCGCTCATCGGTTATTCAAATCAAACTCAGCGCAGTGGACTTATACTTGAGACCAGCTTAAGACTTATTTTCGCGACCTCACGTGCTGCCTGGTCCTGATGTGCACCTCACGCTGTTCAAGGAAGGATGGTGCTTGCAGGTGACCACTTCAAAGTGCGTTCTAAAGATAGGGCTAACGTGTGGGTGAACACACAGTGTAAAGGAACGTGCCAGAGAGGGACAGCAGGGTAAACACAGCATAGTAAACACATCAGGGTCAACACAGCATAGTAAACACAACAATGTAAATATAACAGAGCAAACACAGCACACGACACCGAGTGAGTCGCAGCCTCTTACATTCCACAGGCAGGCGCCCTGGTTTGGTGACAACTGTGTTCGAGCAGAGTGTTGACGGTTCGAAACTCGCATGGGGGAAAGGGGGGTAAAATACCCCTCCCCCAACAGACTGGCACCCGGTTTACCAGACAGGTGGGCTCCATCTTCTGGGCCTTTGGGCGTGAAAGGTTTGGAAGGTGTTAACTGTACCTTTTAAAAACAAGTGTCTATCAAAGTAGGTGGAGACGAACTCTGTAGCAAGATGAAGCCAAGAGACTTGTCAAATGTGAGGCAATAAATGCCAAATGAAAGTGTACATTGCGGTCATGTTTCATAACCCAAACACGAGCGACATGCAACGCGTGATGATAAAACTAGGTAACTTTCATCACATTCTGTCATCACCAGCAAAGTTGGCAGCACTATTTTTTTAAACCTATTTTTACGAATGTTAAATATCGTGAAGCTCTTGTAACAAAGTAGATGCTTGCAAATACAGAACATTAAAGTGTTATGTTAACAACTTGCAACACCAACACACACACACACACACACACACACACACACACACACACACACACACAGCAACGGTACTAGCATGAATCGAAAACATGTTTACACCTGGACATTTTATTTCTGAAAACTTTGCTGAGCGTGTCATGTCATACCGACCTTCAAACAGGCGCCGGCGACATTTCCACCATTGAGCGAATTTACAGTCAACCGGAACTTCATTCACATACATGTCACATAAATCGCGTAAAGCAGATATTTTTTGTCGGCCTGCTTTTACAAAATAGTTGTCTTTACCTAGTCTTAGCTTACCTTCTGTCCCCATTTTTCTTTTCCGTTCCCATACTCCTGCCAGTGAAGCCCTACGACATTTCCGCCCTCATTCCACCCTCAGGCTGCTTTCTCGCAAAACCTGGAGAAGGGTGGGGGGGGGAAATGGTGTTTTATGCCGAGCCAGGAACTAAGGCTATATCATTGCAAGTCAGCCAGCCTTGTAAACAGATGCCACACGTAGAGAAAGAACAGCGTGCCCGAGGCGGGATCTGAACCCGGGACAGTCAATCCTCACTGTATTGGTGACAGGCGGTAACCACTGTACTCACCCTCCCCCCCCCCGCCCGTTTTTCCCGACAGAAACATCCATTTTGTGAGTTTTAGCAAATACTGACAGTCTGTTTCTCTCTAAAATGTCGCAGAGGCCACTTAGCGACGATCACAGAAACTCTAAAAACGTTTTGGGTTTTATGGTTGAAAAGGAAGAGAGAAAGGGAAAGAAAGAGAAACAATCTAACTGAGTGAAAAAAGACAAACTAGGAAAGAATAAAGGAAAAAGGACAATAAAAAATGATGAGGAAAGAAAGAAAAAAAAATAAAGGAAGAGAGAAAATGATGAATAAATTAACGTTTCAGTAGGGGCAAGTAGTCCAAAGATAAAATCGAATAATAAAAATATAAAGATGAAGGTGCAAACTGCCTGCTTGTGTTGTAAAGACGCCCTTGATACACCAGTGCGTGAGAGGCTCATCGTCAAAGTTGTGCCGAGCACAAAGCGCGTGCGCGTGCGTGCGTGTAGCTCGCGTGTTGTGTGTCCCTGTGTGCGCGAATCTCCAGCTCTGCGTGTGCATGCACGCCCACGTTCTCGCAAGCATTAAAGAGAGAGAGAGAGAGAGAGAGTGTGTGTGTGTGTGTACAATCTTGGCCTACTAAGCTCCCATGAGATTGATGTTCCACACGAAGGAAGCAGGACAAATCATTGCAGTACTGAAGTAATGGCAAGAGTCTCTTGGTTCGAGTTTCTCATCCTCTCTTGTTTAATAATAATAATAATAATGTGATCATAACGCGCAGCATCACGACCAAGATAGATCGCACTCTCTATGGAGACCAATAATAATAAATGAAAGGTAACATACAGTGGAGGATGAGACAGTATTGACACACTGAACATCATAAAGATGAGGTACAAGAGTAAAGGAATGAATGAAGGTATGAAGGGATGTAGGTGCTGTACACAGTGTGAGTCATTATATGACAGTTAGCATGACAGACATTATTGTAAGGGAGTTAAAAAAAGTGATTCAGGGATAGTACTTTGTGAACAGATATGTTTTCAGAGAATGTTTGAATGTAGCCTTGGAGTCCGAGTGGTGAATGTGATGTGGAAGAGAGTTCCACTGCTTAGCAGCACAGAGGGAGGATGTCCGTTGTCTGTATGTGACTGTCTGTGTGGGAGGGAGGATAACATGCGGGAGTCTGAGGAGCGAAGGTTTCGGGCAGGGGTGTGGACAGAGAAGATTTCAATAAAGTAGTGGGGGGGGGATGAGCCTTCAAAGAATCTATAGCACAGAGTTGAGAGGTTGTAGTCTATTCTAGTTTTAATTGGTAGCCAACGAAGAGAGTGAGGAAGTGGTGAGACATGTTCAGATTTGCGAGTCCGGAAAACAAGACATTAACTGAATTTTGGACTTTCTGATGCTTGTGAATGAGGTACTGTGGACAGTCAGCAAGAAGAGAGTTGCAGTAGTCTAGTTTAGACAGAACAAATAAGCAGATGATAATTTTGGTGGTTGAGATGGACAGAGTATGGCGAATGGAGCTGATCTTCCGGAGCTCATAGTATGAGATGCCATAGAGAGGACTAAGTCCATGAATGAGAGTAGTGTGATCTATAGTATCAAAGGCAGCAGACAGGTCTAATATGGAGAGAAATTAGATATCACCGCTATCTACAGCAGATAAAATGGAGGGCAGTTTCAGTGCTATATGGATGTGAATGCTTGCGCAAACATGCTCGCATGTGTTAGTTCGTGCGAGCAAAAGAACAATGAAAAGCAATAAAAAGAATTAAAAGCCCGACCCTCGTGCCATAACAAAACAAATTCTGATCAGACGCTGAATGCAGCTCATTTGCAGCTTCTCGAGGCAGGCGGACCTTGCTGTGAAGTATCGATCTCCACGCCTGGCTTCTCAAACATGACGATACACCCACCCATCCACCCCCTTACCAACTCGCCCCACGGTACACAGACCCACGCTTCAAACACACGGCACGTGACCGGACTTTCCGCAAGCCACGCACAGCCTGAGCACACGCCCATCTCACCGTCCTCCCGTGCAGATCTCACGCGTGCTTTTAGCCCAATCTTACTCTTGTCAGTATAGCCAGTGCACTGGCGCGTGCGTGCCTGCACGTGCTGTGCGAACACAGTCCGGCCTCAGCGCAATCGCACTGGCCTTTGCCCTCAGCCCCGGTGCAGCCTCGGGCGGTGGGGTTGAGGGTTAGGGTGGAAGGCTGCCTGGATTTATTAAAGTTTGACGAGGAGCTGTTCCGCCTTGGAGTTGCCGGGCCGGGAAATTAGCGCACGAGCTGCAACAACCACCGCCTGACGGCAGGCTGACCTACCTGTACTGGCTGCACACCGCCAAGGTTTTGACTGTCAGCGCGTGACGAGGCCGAGGGCGGGTTTCATGCAACGGTGGCGTGTGGCTGGACACGATACATGGACCACAGTGCAGCGAAAATTACGATCACTCAAGCATGAACACGTGCGAAATAGAATGAAGTTTATACAATCAAACGCGTGCGCACACACACACACACACATGCTCCCCCCAACACACACACACACACACACACACACACACACACATGCACAGCAGATGGAAATTTACCACACACACACACACACACACACACACACACACACACACACACACACACACACACACACGGATCAAGCTTCTAGCTTAGAGGAAAAGCAAAGTGAAACGACAAGTTGGGTTTAACTTTGAGAGGCTAACTTTCGAATCACTTCCACTTATAATTTCAGTTTTGTCTCGGTTGCCCTTCGTGAAGGAAAACACACTGAGCCTATTTACTGAAGTAGGTGGCAGCATTTGACAGGAAGAGCGAGCTCTCTCTCACGTTAATTAGTCGTCTCCGCTTGGTTCACCTTACTTGCCCGCTGTACCCGGGGTTGAAATTACAAGGCACGATACCCATACCCCCAAATCCACGATGTCAGCGTTTCGACGACCGGCGCTTAGGGGACTGAAAATGAACTCAGGTAATGTATAGCTTGGATAATGTCCCTCGACAACAAAACATGGCAACCTCCTTGTACAGCTCCAGAAATGTAATTTAATTGTAAGTATATACGATCGCTTTGCGACCCAAAAGTTTTAGCGGAAACTATTCAGAACGTTGGTATCTATGACTAAACCCAATTTGACAACTTACCACTTCACTTGCCTTTTGCCTCTCAAAGTAGAGTCTGTCAGAGGCGACCGTTTGTGGTCGGCAGCAAACAATACACCTCCCGCAATTAACAACATTCTTGATGCACTATGAGTCACTTCCTGCAGGTATTCGTGCTTAAAGACCAACCTGAATGGTTTGCGTTTATTGCAGATATTGGTATATATAGGTGATATAAACTAACCTGTAAATGTCAGCCTCCAAAATCCATCCGTTAATTAATTATTCGCTAGCAAAGTACGTGATTTGCACCTGCGATCAACGAGCGCCGTTAACAGTGTACTACGTCACACTAGTGCACCATTCACAACAGTGACAGCCGTCAACACCAAACAGAGAGAGTGAAGGAGCGAGCTTTTCTCGTGCTAATGTAGCAGTTTTTCAGAATCACGAAAAATACAGACTTTCAGCCTCCCAATAACCCGAACTCTCCCTCATTCTCTCTCTGTTTGGTGTTGACTGCTGTCAGTGTTGTGAATGGTGCACTAGTGTGACGTAGTACACTGTTTGGTGTTGACTGCTGTCAGTGTTGTGAATGGTGCACTAGTGTGACGTAGTACACTGTCTGGTGTTGACTGCTGCCAGTGTTGTGAATGGTGTACTAGTGTGACGTAGTACACTGTTTGGTGTTGACTGCTGCCAGTGTTGTGAATGGTGTACTAGTGTGACGTAGTACACTGTCTGGTGTGGACTGCTGCCAGTGTTGTGAATGGTGTACTAGTGTGACGTAGTACACTGTTTGGTGTTGACTACTGTCAGTGTTGTGAATGGTGTACTAGTGTGACGTAGTACACTGTTTGGTGTTGACTACTGTCAGTGTTGTGAATGGTGTACTAGTGTGACGTAGTACACTGTTTGGTGTTGACTACTGTCAGTGTTGTGAATGGTGTACTAGTGTGACGTAGTACACTGTTTGGTGTTGACTACTGTCAGTGTTGTGAATGGTGTACTAGTGTGACGTAGTACACTGTTTGGTGTTGACTGCTGCCAGTGTTGTGAATGGTGCACTAGTGTGACGTAGTACACTGTTAGCGGCGCTTGTTGATCGTAAGTGCGAATCGTAGCGAATAAATTAATTAACGGATGGGTTTTGGAGGCTAAAATGTACAGGTTAGTTTCATATCACCTGTATCTACCGATACAGGCAAACATCGCAAACCATTCAGGTTGGTCTTTAAAAGGTGCGCGTGACCACTACGGCACCTTTGAGCTAAGAGACATGTTAAACCAATGCTGCCGTTTGCTGAATGACTAAACTGCTGGACTAGAAAACATCAAACTTAGATCGTAATTCTTGTGGTGACACGTGGAGCAACAACAATTATCGGACGCACACTGCAGTTACTGAGTGATTTTGTCCGCTAGCCACACGGTAAACGCAACTGAGATTATCGTCAAGAAATGCCAGCATGGAGGTATATATCAAGATTCTGAAAAGGAAAGTATTCCTCACCAGTTTCAGACCTTCGCTTCTGGCAAGAAATGTACACAAATCAACAGGTGGCAAGAAACAAACCCATTTTCAACAAATCATTCCGCAGAATCCCTCACAACGTTTGAAGTGCTTACCACACGATTCCTACACGGGGGCTGGGAGGAAAGGAGGGAAAAAAACTAAAACAAGGGAAAAACATTAAAACTTTCTCTTTTCGAAGTTATTTGCAATCATTCGTAGTCCTCTGATCCGGTTAATAAAAATAGGCAAACAAACCCACGCTATGCTTCGAGCAGACTAATAAATGAATGAATCATCGACAAATGAACGAATGAGGCAATTAATGGATAAAGATGTCAAAGGATGGGAAATGGGTGCATCACTCACTCGTCCTGATAGGCGAGGTGGCCGTTTTCCACTTTCATTTCCTTGCTGGGTCGCGGGAAATAGATAACAATAGTAACACCCACTTGGGAATTTTAAGAACGTCCGGAACTCGATCTCTTGTTCCGACAAGCGTGTTAATCACTTTCTATTAATAGACGAGGCTAGAGTCAGCTTGAAACTGGCGGCCGACCATCTCCGCTCACACATTTGGACACTCGCACATTGCAGGTGCGTGCACACACACACACACACACACACACACGCACACACACGCACATACACACACACACAAACACTTGAATACAGAGCGCACTTTAACAAATCACCAAATTAAGATGAGATTTCTATGGAATTCATTTAGGCATTGCCATGATGCTTTTGTCAGATCCAGTGATTACATGGACCCTAATGAAGGATGTCTCCGAGTTACGGACAAGTTACATCCATTAATTAAATTTTGTTCTCAGTCGGAACACATACATACCCCCCCTTTTGAAAAATCTGTTAGTCATTTCAATATACATACAACTTTCCAAGAATACTTCCAGATATCATAAAACATTTCAAACAATTTAAAAATAGGGTAACAAACTAGTTCCATCCTCCCTTTCCGTGAAACTCGATTGGAGGACATACAGGACTTGTGGAACTGTGAAGGCCTTGCGGTAGCTCGTTCGCACGGAGGTCCATAGCTCGGACTGGGGCTGTCTGTATGTGCACGTTCGAGTCCCTCTTTCTTTCTAAAGTTCCTTCCTAACCACACATATGTGCTTGTGGCACATTTTTACATGTCGTTTTAAAAATAATTTACATAAATATTCATAAACACAGCTACATGGTCAACATTATGTGTTTGGATAAGACGGTCTTTATGACAAAGACTGTATTACTTCCAGACACGGACATTGAGTTGGCGTGTTTACTAGTCACTAACAGACCTTCAACATTTTTTAGGAGTTGGGGAGAATTAGTGTTTTACACCGTAAGTAAGGCCATATCACGACAAAGCAGCCAGCCCTGTAAAGAGATGCCACATGCAGAGAAAGAGCAGCGTGCCCGAGACGAGATCTGAACCCAGGATGTCCAATCCTCGCTGTATTGATGACAGGTGCTAACCGTTGCGCCAGCACCATTGTTTAGTTGCTAACACTCACACGAAAACACGGTGGCTGAGGAAACTAGTTTTATCGTGTTGTGGTCTGTTTGATCTTATGTAGTTTACGCCTGAAATCCTTTACAAAAAGAACTTCAATAATAGTTCTTCGGAACTCTGTTTTTCTCCCACAAATACAAAATGAGCTGCTCCTTTCCAAAGAAAGTGGAAGAATCATGAAAATTACCCAACACGTACAAACTGTCTTTAATTGTGATTCACAAGCACGCCACAGCAAAAATAAATGGAAAGCACTTAAAGGGCAAAACATGTCAAATGGTGTTGGGATTAAATGGTAGACAGGGACGTTTTGAATCATGTCCGAGCAAAATTTCAGGTTGCAAAACAATCTTTTGCCTAAAAATCACATCTAAAACACATGTCTGAGGCGGTGCTCGTTGTGTTGTCGAGTGGCGTGAGAGTTGTCAGTCTCCTGAGTGGTGATTGTCAACATGATGGCATACTGGGTTCGGAGATTGTTAGGCAATTGCGAACCAGTGACAAAGGCAGCGATCAGCCATGAAATGAGAGAGAATACTGGCTTGACAAGGGATAATATTACCAACAAGAACATAAAGTTTCAGTGTAGCTGCTGTATCCTTCGACATGGCGATCGTTGTGGAAGAAGTTGTCAGGCCAACGATCTCTCTGTGTTAAAAATAGGAGAAGATTGTGGAAAAAACTTGAATGAACCTAATTCAGTGTCACTTATACGTTGAGACCTGTTGTAACGGCAGTAACATTTGTACAGATCCTCGCACACACATCGAAGCCAGTGCTCCCTACAGGCTCTGTTTTTTCAAAGGTAGGAGGCAACAAGTCTGTTTACAGTTCTCCTAAGTTATGCCTTTCCACAGATTCCAAGCTTTCCGTGCTTTTTGAAGATTGCAAGATATAAATCCAGGTCGCTCTGGCCAGTCGGCAAAACTGCATACAGGATCACAATTGTCATCGCTGGACACTTTTCTTGTCAAACAATCCGCCGCAAAACTGCCGCCATTTCTTTATCGTCGTTGGACACTTTTCCTGTTCAGTTGGTCCGCCTACGTCACTGATCAAAACCAGTTTTCTTTCACGAAAGAGTACCCAAACATGGCGGACTTCATGACTCGATCCGAATCTGTGTTTTGACACGATTGTAAGTAAACATTCTGCATTACGGATTTGAGTCGGACATGATTTAAAATGTTAGAATCCAACAGCCAAAGCCCAACTTATCGTTTGACTTGCCTTTTCCTTTTAAACCGCCGTAAATTACCAGTTATGTAGCCATTACTGTCAGTGAATACAGTAGTAAAAATAACCTTGTACGACAAGCTGGAAACATCCAAAATAGCAAACGACAGGGTCAGCACTTGTCGAGGCACAGATAGTGTCAAGAGAGATTTACGATCATCTCCCAGCCCCCCCACCCCCCCCCGATCCCAAACCACCCATGTTTACGCCGCATAACGGCCCTTCTGACTACAATTGTGACCCTGTGTTTGGATTTGTTTGTTTCAAAGCAGTTGTTTTCCACCCTACCCTCAGTGCTTGACGTTTTGCTGTTAAATTATAGTTTATGGGTCACATTTTTCTTTAACTGCCCTTACTTCCCCATTGCTTAGCCACGACAGTCATTTCATTAAGTGGCCGGTGTGTACAGAGGCTGCAGGCAGTGGCTCGTGACCTTCATACTGTCTCAGATCGGTGTGTACGTGTTTATTTATTAAGTGTGTGTGTGTGTGTGTGTATGTGTGTGTGTATGAATGTGTGTGTGTGTGTGTGTGTGTGTGGGTGTGTGTGTGTGTGTGTGTGGGTGTGTGTGTGTGTGTGTGTGTGTGTGTTGACCGCATGCCTGTCCGGGCTTGCGTTGTCGTAAGTTTTGCACCCGTGCACCTGCGTACGTGTATTTAAACAAGTGTGCGTGGGCGGGCGTGTGTGGGTGTGCATGCGCCCCGGTGCATATAAGCCAAGAGAGACGGAACGACCGTGGGAGAGAACTCATTGCTCAGCTGGTCGCTATACGCAGTTGCGCCTCCTGCATTTGCAGAGTTCACGGTCTTATGGCGTCAACAGAGGATTTGGCGGCGACAATGAGAGACACGTAAATAAATCGTTACAGAAGCCAGACCATGACATAGATAAAGACCAGGCCTTCTCTTCTTATTTTAGTTCTAGTTAGGGGAAGAAGATAAACAAGCTAGACTTACGTGTATTCATATACTGCTCGAAACATTTACATCTTATACTGTTCCAACCACTACCCCACCCTTCCAGAAAAAAAGAAGAGAAACCACCACCACCATCATCATCAACAAGAACAAGACCCCTTTAAAAAACGTAGCTATTTGACATGTTATGGTGTTGCCGAAACATGGTAGTTGTTCATTATACTATTCACTTGCTTTGATGTGTTTGTGCGTACGTGTGTGTGTGTTGGGAGGGGGGGGGCTTGTGTGTGTGTGTGTGTGCGCGCGGTCACACATATCTACTACACTTCGTGTCGCCACCAAAACTTTAATTCACCGCCGCAGAGTTTGTCACCACCACACCGGAAAAACCCCAACAACCATGACGAGGTGCCGGGTCGAAGCCGAGCGGTCAGGTTAAGTAAAAAAAAAAACAAACCTTTGTGCATAGGATCGTGTGACTAAACATCCAGAACAAGAAAGTCTACGTGACAGCCTCATAGATGGTCTGACAGCCCCGTATATTGTCTGACAGTCGCACACATCATCTGACAGCCTCATCATAGAGGCTGGAACTGGCTGCTAGTTGCTGTCGTTCTAAACAGTCGACTGTGGATTGACTGTTGATTGCTCGTCGCAGTTGGCTGAAGGGTGTCTGTCTGTCTGTGTGCGTGTATGTGATTGCGTGCGTGTGAACGCAAGACCACTGAACTCGCCAACACAAGTTTATGACAAGACCACTAAAGCCTGAAGGACTGGGCAACACACTGCGACCGCGGCAATGGTGTTTGCGACCGGCCAGATGTCGGGCGAGATAAGGCCAAGCGGCCGGTGATGGAGTAAACTTGTCGTCGTTCTCCACGGAGGCTGCGGAGGGTGAAGGTTAGTCTGTAACAACACTTTCAGTCGGGAACATCAGGCGCGTGTAAGTTTTCCAGATGTCATCATCGCGGGTCCGGACTTCCCACGCCTTGGTCGTTGCAGCTTTCACACAAACAGCTTCTTTATGGGATGCTTCGCACACAGTGGCTCCAGCATGAAGTCTGTCAAGTTTTCGCAAGAACCTTCAAAAACATCTCTCCTTGCGAAGCTCAACATGTGCGGCCAGGTTTTGTTATTGTTATTATTTTTTTTTTTGGATGAAACTTTATGTCCTTCCCAGCGCCAGCCACGTGGAATTTACGCCCAACACTGTTGCCCCTCATTCTTCCTCCTCGCCCCCCACCCACTACCCCATAAAGAATTGCAAAAATGATGTTACGTATGTGTATGTCTTTAAGAGATAAAGCAACAATAGCATAAGCTGCGCAAAAGCGATTTTTTTCCAGATTGGTTCTCAAGATACCAAAAGGACAATGCACTGAGTATAATAAGTGTTGAGCAACCACAGACTCCTCGTCTGTGTACTCTCTGACACTCAGTGTCGGATGCTGAGCCTCATTTGCTATACGGTGCTGTTGAGGCGATGTGTCACCTTGTGTCATTAATGCAGCTTTTTCTTCGAAATGTGTCAGCGATCGAAGGTTTCGAGTCTGCCCCCAAGACCCACCTGTTTAAGAAATAGCTTTTATAAATAAGGGAACTCATTCTGCCAATTCCCCACTTCTTCTGTTTGCTCACGCTCAAATTTCTTTGTTGAATGGTTGACTCTCGGTTAGTTTCAGTCTTTCGTGCACAGCGCACTGAGCTCGCCTCCACACTAGCAAACATGCTTTACAAGTTATTGTTGTTGTTGTTGTTTTCTTCTTCTTCTTCTTCTTCTTCTTCACAAAGGAAGGTTATGTGATAAAGCATGCCACGACAACCAATGAGAGGATCGAAATAGTTTTGTCCAACTCGGGAAACTGGGACACCAAGACGAAACGGTGGTGCAGTGATACCAACCCTCTGACCCCACTCCGTCCTGTCGTCCTTTGACCTCACATCGCTCGTCCAATATGGATGAAGGGAAGCACTCGGCTTAACGCTGCACGTGAGCAATATTCCTGGTTTCCAGGCACCGGAAGGAGGTCTTCAGCTTGAGCCGAGGGAATCCCGAATTTGAAAGAATTAGCATTGATTAGGGTCAAGAACTCTCGTTTGACGAGTAGCCATATGTGTGTAAATATTAGGTTGAAGAGGATGCAGTCGCTTCCTACAGCATCGAGTTTCCAGAACATTCCATGCTTTTCCATTTGATGGCGCAAGGGAGTTCCATATGCTAAATATTTCGCCATCTTTCAAGACTTATTTCAAGTTAAAAACGCCTCATAAACGTGGAGCAGCGGGAGAGAGAGAGAGAGAGAGAAGGGGGAGTTCTGAGGTGATAAAGTCATGAAAGTAGACCCAGAAAATCTTTAGACAGCGTATCCACGCCACCACACCTCCCGCGAAGAATTATGTTTTATTAGTAGGGGTGTTGTCCTCCTGGTGGGAGGAGGGTCACAGAAACAAGCTCATGTGGTTTTACACAAACAGAAAACATACGCCCTCGCACTAGGTGCACGCACGCACCTACACACACACGCGCACGCATTTGAGGTCAATACGTTCGACAACGGTACCAGCGGCGTCAGGGTGAAAGTGTAGCTAAACTTGCGCCAACCCCCCAACCCCCCCCCCCCCGTTTACAGACTGCAGGCACAGGACTGCAGTAATTATCCCAGTCGAATGACGTCATGGGTCGAGCGTGCGAAGCGGCAAAGATCAAACGCTAGCCTTGAGCGTCAACAGACATCGCGTCATTGTTCCTCGTAACTGACGTCATGGCTTTCCTTTGGCACCTCAATGACGTCATATTCAGAGCTATCACTAGCGGCAGAGTTGACTGCTGACGTAAAGCTCAGCGAAGACGTGTACTATACTGGTCGACAGGTTTCGTTTGATTGTTATACTGTAGTTTTGTAGTTCGGATTCCAGAATCGTCTTTTCCCCGAGCAGTAGCAGACAAAGATATCGGGGTGGTGAACGGGGTTTGAGACAGTGAGCCTCTAATGATATTTTTCTCCTCGTACTCACCACCACGACGACCACAACGTTAGTTAAAGAGACCACGAGGAAAGGTTATCTGCAAACGTCAATTTAAAAAAAAAACCCACGAAATTATCTGTATTCATCTTTAACTTGCAGTGTGCAGCCAATCCCTAACCCTTGACCGTTCATGAACTGGCTTCTCTGCACGCCACTGTGCTTCCTGGTTGCTTCTTTTACAGATATAGTTCTCAAAATATGTTTTTTTTCTATTTGTAAGCTTCAGAAAATAATTTGGAAAATAGTCATCAAGAGACAGACATCAAATTTTAAAGCTGGTGCTTATCTGAAATATATTATTTACGCCAATCTCGAAAGGTGAAAACAAAACAAAAACACACACACAGAAAAAAAAAACAGAAAATCGACTGTCAGACTATTCCGTTGGTGTTTGATATTAGCGCAAATTAAAACGCTCGCTTGTCTCCCCTTGCAGTGAGAATCATACGGTCCTTGGTTCAGATGTCGTCTTGAGGCAGTTTCTCTGTATGTGACACCTGTTATCAGTGCTGGCTGCGTCGAGAGTTTTCTCCAAGTACTGCTCATCATTCTCCTCCCGTCTCCCGTGAAATTTTCAACCTAACTGTACAACCAGACACTAGACGCATAGCAATCTTCTGGACGTGAGAAGACTGTGCTAGAAACATGGGACGGACATTTAGGAGGATAACAGAAAGATATTCTCAGAATCTGTGATGTCATCAGAGGCAGAGTAGTAAGATCAAACCTAATCTTACGACCTTTTTTCTTCTTTAGTTCTCACTCAGACTAGTTGTCTGTCCTGCAGACATTAAAATCTCCGCACTTCGCCTGTTAGGACAAGCGAGGACCAAACAGAATGCGTCTTTCACGATAGGAGAAATATAAAGCAATATTCTTGCCTCTACCATTGTTATGTGATCATATGTATGTTAGTAAATGTGTTCCACCATTGGGCAAAACAGTGTCGAGGGTGAAGGTGAAGGTCATCGTAGTGATTACAGTTGAGATCCGGAGTTTTAAATAGAAGATCACGGCCAAGATAAAAGGTTATGGAGGCGTTAAGGCTAAAAATAGGTATTTGCGTCAACATGCAGGGCATGATCAATGGCCAATATTTGCGTTCGCACAGAATCAAATATAATGGAACCTCACAACCGAAAATAGCCTTTTTTTCTACCCTTGGGTTGAGACTGAGACGAGAACAAACTGCCCAAGGGGAGTGTGGGGTAGAGGGGAGGGGTGATGACTAAACAAACTACACAGAATACGACATGATCCTAGGGGTGGGGGTGGGTGGGCGGGAAGTACGTGACCTCATCGCTGTGCCCGAGGTCCCCCGAGCGTTGCCGATGGCTACTGCGAGCTGCCTGTCAAATGTCGCGTCCTTATTCAGCGCACGACGTTCTGGAAAAATTAGATCACCAGGCCTCGGCGACCAGACTGTTAGTGACTAGCGGCAAGGCGAGTGGGAAGCTAAGAACAGCTTTGATGTGGTGGAGAAAGAGTCCATTCTGCCGCAGTCTTTAAAAGAAATATGATTAGTGTCTGGCTTCGTCAGATTTAATGATCAGAGAACAGACAAACCAGACAAATATACACAGCAACATAGAAACTTCGGGAGCTCACGGTTTCAGATGGCTCAGACGAAAAGATTAAGGAAAGTAGGTTCCACACAGGAAGCGCTTGAGAAGTCATAAGGTACTAATAAGCTTAATGTATATCTGCACAGTACGTACATGCATTGATGCATTTACACTAAACCAAATTTAGTTTCATTGCTGAACGCGTCTCTTTTACCAAACGACACATCTTTCTGAATGTGTTGTAGAATATTGAAATGTCCTAATTAGTCTAATAATGACAACTATAGTACAAAGGTAAAGATAGTACCTTAATTTTTCGGCCATTGAGGAGTGAGGTGCTAGACACCACACTTCACTCACAGCCAGTTTTTTTTTTTGTGAGGGTGGTGCCCATCTCTTCTTCCTCGCTGGCTAGGTTCCCTAGTTTCTCCATTGAGACAGGCTTTTGTTCCCGACAACTGGGTCCACTGTGCCGCACGGGAACGGAACCACCGCGGCCGGGTTTGAGCACTCCAAGCTTTAACCGCTAGGCTCTCCCATTTCTCCCAACAACACATAATATACAGCTTTAAGTGCATTCCCATGTATGTATGCACACATGTTCGAATTTGGATCAGTCTCTGTCATTATTAAGGCATTAAAAGGCGGGAAAACATATTCAGAAATGTGAAAAGGGTGTTTTTTTTATAGCAGACATGGGTGTGGCATTGCAACTCTTTGGTTAAGAATGTAACATACATATTCTGG
This sequence comes from Marisa cornuarietis, assembly GCA_004794655.1. Lineage (NCBI taxonomy): Eukaryota > Metazoa > Mollusca > Gastropoda > Architaenioglossa > Ampullariidae > Marisa > Marisa cornuarietis. The sequence continues at coordinate 17,144 of SMMW01000052.1, read as the reverse complement.
GGCCGTAATTATGAGGCGAGGGTAAGGCGTTGCCCTGGGGCAACAGGAGGAACGATCTGACACGCGACTTGCTTGCAAAGTTGTAAAGTGGTGTTCAGACTCCGCACACGTTGTTTACCCCTGGGGCAGTAGTTATAAAGCGATAGCAAAGATTCCTGGGGATAAAGAAACATAAAGTAATACATACCCACGAGGACTGAGCGTAACATTGTAACTTCGAAAACAAGACAGTTTTCCTTGAGCTCCCCTTATTGCCCTACTCACTCTCATTTCATAACTACGGCACCAAAAGATATGGCTGCTTGTTTGAATTTTACACCGTGCCAGCAACTAAAGCTATATCACGGTAGGAGAAGGTAACAATACGTTAAAACGGTCAGAGTCTAACTTAAAGTTTATATATGCAAAATATACACACACGTATATTATACAAACGCGTGGGATAAATGGCCACGAGCAGCTGCATTCTCAGGTGAGACAAGAGGCACGCTCGCACAAGAAGATGCAGATGAAGAATGTAGAGGGAAATCCCACAATGCCTCTCATCATGTCCAGACACGCTGCGTGTCTAGCGCTGAACAGTTCCGTGTTCGAGCGGACATTGCTACCTGAAAACAACCATGGCATTTTGGCACAACACCAGAATCGAACTTCACTGATTGAAGGTAACAATGGCCCAAACACCAGCCACAGTCATTCCCCCCCCCACCACCACCACCACATCTTGTTGCTGTCTCACAGACCTTCCCCCACTTTGTTGACACCCTTCTTGCTGTTAGATTGACTGACTGAAGGACATGTCTGATTGTGTGTGTGTGTGTGTGTGTGTGTGTGTGTGTGTGTGTGTGTGTGTGTGTGTGTGTGTGTGTGTAAATATGGTTAATAATTAACGCGACTGCATTAACCTGATGTGTGCTGGGGAATTGTTTTTCTTAACAACGAATACTGCGTCGTTCTCGAAACCTATTCTTTCGTCTGCCCGTTTTTAAACACAAGGCTGTTTCGCAAGTTTCCAAAACTTTTTATTAATTAGACTTCATTGCAACCGCGTAATAAGACAGCTGCTCCTGCCAACATCCTTCGCACTCTGATTGATCCTGCGAGAACTGTTTTCATTAATTCCTTACCGCAGGCACAATTTTTCGGAGACAGATCAGTGATGAAGTACATTTTATAAAGAACCCTTTGCCATCTCCATGGAGATTTAGAGAGTGCCCCTCGTCGCCAATCCTCTTTCTCATGCTCCATGGAGCGCGCGGCTCTTGCGAAACGTCTCCTCGTCGATATCTTTCAAGATAAAAACCGACTTTCTCTGTTTCCCGCCGAAATATCTGCTGGATGACATAGAATGTGTTAACAGAATTGATGGCGACAACGAGTCAATTTGAGATGTGTAAATGCTAAAGGCTGTCGCTAGGGACTCTGACGACTTCTGTCAAGCTCCTGTCTATTTTTGTGACACTATTGACAGCACAGAGGCGGGGATTTCTGGATCATCAAACAAGACCGATACATCTGCAGGTATATGATTCCTCCTGCACCGCCAGACCTACTTATTAGCACGTGCCTGCCTCAATGAGCGCGTGAGAATGCGTGCGACGAGTAATGATCCTAACGTTTTGTATTAGAAACAACGATGCCAACCTGACAGACTTTCACAAAATATTTAAAAATGTGTATATTTTTTTTTCGTTGTGACGCACTGAGGCATTGACCGTGTCGCAAGCGCGCGCCTGCGGACACTTAACCCAGCCTCACACATGTAGACATGCACGCAAGCAAACACACATATATACATGCTCCCATGCACAGGTACATGTACTGACACACAGGCGCACGAACTTGTGAATGCACATACGAATGCAAATATTTGTCTTGACGGCAGTTTCGATGCCGAGCTATCGCAAGTCTTTGATTCCGCGCATCATTGCGCAACAAGGACGTTTCCGGCGAAAGAAATGCTACTCTTGGAATTTTCGCTCCATGGTTTCGATTACTCTAACGGCCCTATGTTTGCAAAACACAGCTCATCCAGATGGTGCTACAACACACTTTCTTGTGACACGGTGCTTTGAATTATTTTTACATCGTGCCCAACTTATCTTGGCTCACTACCCCGACCTTCTTCACCCCTTATGGACTCGATTGAAAAAGTTCTTATAGAAGTCGATAGATAGATAGATAGATAGATAGATAGATAGATAGATAGATAGATAGATAGATAGATAGATAGATAGATAGATAGATAGATAGATAGATAGATAGGAAGGAAGGAAGCGAAAATGAGGAAGATCAAAAATAAGAATAAAAATTAAGAACAGGAACAAGGAAAGTACAATCAGACAAGAAAAAAGAACAGGAAAAAAAGGACAACAAAAACGAGAAGATGGTGAAGAAGACATGAAGAGAAGAAAAGGAGGAACATGAAAATGAAGAGACTCACAAAATACTAATTATTTCAGGCTTTAAAGAACTGGAAACCCCTCGTTAAATAATTAATTCAGCAAAACGAGCTTAAAGCCATAAAGAGGGATAAGCATTAGGTTTGGTACACAAGACAATCGATTGAGCTGCGGTGTTCGTTCATCTGTCTGATGCTACCCCCTGCTACTCGATACACTTCAAGCCGCGTGTCCACCTCGCCGAAGTTTCTAGTAGTTTAAACATTGTTAGCAGAAGAACATAGCGAAGTATGTTACGGAACAAGTTTACATTGATGTGAACCGGTGTTAAGGGATTCATTTAGAAAAAATAAAATGATATAACAAAACATATTTATAGCAATAAAAGATAGTCTTCCATTTATGGGATACAGAGGAATATGAACTAATTTCAAAACGCCATATTAAAATAATGCTGATATATTAACATTTTGTAACTTATGGTGTAAGAACCGGGGAGGGGTGGTGGCAAGGGGCTGGGGTATTCGCCACCTCAGAAAAGATACTCAGGAGGCAAGAATGTGAACGTTGTTCACTGTCAGCATGGAGCTTGCCCTCCACACACCCCGAAAGCCGAGCATCTTCCAACACCACTGTCTTTTCAGTGCTGATCTCCGTTCCATAGACGAGAGTGGAACCCAGGACAGCAAACCTTCACTGTATTGGTGACAGGCGATACATCGAGAGAGAGAGAAAGAGAGAGAATTTACATATCTGATATACATCTATATCTCTCAGCACTCGTGTGCTGAATTTCTCAATAACTTGTGTTCTAGCAAGGTCTGAGCGAGGTTAGTCCCTCGTTTTGGGTCTTACCAGTGGGGATGTCATCATCATGACACAATCATCTGACATTACTGATGTCGAGATGTTAGATTTGATGAAATAGACATTGTGATTACAGAATGCTTCTAATTTTAGATTATTTAATTTTTTTCTGTGTGAGCACTCGAGAGAGTATTCACTAAGTATTCTATGTACTGATCATCAGAATTTTAAAGACTTCTTCGGCTTAGAAATGTTTCTTACTAGTCAGTTGATAGGATTGTGGGAAAGTAGCTTAAAAAATTAGTCTGCACGTAGTCAGACACTAAGCTTATGTGTGACGTCAGGAATGTATTGTTATGGATTTAAAGTCTGTCCAGAACAACTGCTCAGTAAAGGCGGTGGGGGGTAGAGACCCCACAGATGGGGAAAAGAGGAAAATAAAGCCAGACGGTGTCAAAAAGTGCTCTGTTACTGTGACGATGGGTGCAATGAAAATGGAGACTGGTGTCCCGGGTACTCAGCACCGCAGTTTTATTGATGGTCGTTGTGCATGTTTGGAATAGCTTTAGCTTTTAGGACAGATAAGGACCGACATTTCCATAACGACGTCGCCGATAACGAAATCGTTTTTTCTCCCTGAGAAATTCCAGAGTTGGTCGTCTCTCAGGCTTGCAGGAGGCTGCGGCGAGGCCAAGGAGTGCACGCCCTTGTCCAGATGATCTTTATCAGATGATGCATCTCGTGTGCCGTTTTTTTGCAAACCTGTATAAGGTTGAGAAGAGACACACAGGAAACACAAAAGGAAATAAAGCTAAATAGAGAGAGAGAGAGAGAGAAAAACGGATGTAGTGGGAGATGTCATGAAAGGGGCACACACAGTGACAAGGAACGAAGGAGGAAACAAAGTGGATGATGGAAAGGGAAGATGAAGCTGGACGGAATCTAGACGGAAGGGTGGCTGGGTACACCGTGACAACTGGATAAAATACGGATGTAATGGTGGATATAGTGTGACATCTGAACAAAAGGGTGTCTACAGCGTCTCTCTTCACGTTAGAATAAGTACACAACATAGTCCGAGAAGGCATCTTCGATATCACTCGACATGACAAAGTCTCCAATAAGGCAAAGTTCTTGAACTTTCTGAAAAACTATCTGAATGATGGGATTTGTAGACGGGTCAACACACATATACCTTACCCTCAATGACGAGTGTGTCGAAACGAAGAAAAGATGTATGTGTGTGGGGGTGGGGGTGAAAGGATTGGGGGAGGGGGAGGGCCGACCACCTCTCAGTCGATGGGCTCTCTCAATTTCTATGTCCTTCAATTTAAGCTAATCTTTGGAGAGAGACTGTATAGCACCTTCACAGTCTGTCCAGGTCTCTGTTTGCCCATGTGGGGTGAGTATTATAGAAGATAAGAATTTTACGTCTGTTTCTTCCCTCTATATCTAGTTTGTGTTCTAGTTTATGGATCTTCTCCTTCAACGCTACTTTTCCTTTCACCCCTTCCGTCATGCCTCTGTGCTTATTGAATGTAATTGCTCTTGCGTTTTACCTTTCATGTAGTCAATTTGGTTTGTTTTTTAAAGCGTGGCCATGAGCCGTGCGGCTGTGTCATGCCGATTGCTCTGCTATTACATAAATTATGCAATTAAGCAAAGAATGTAATTTTCTCGCTCGTACATAAGTATCCATGCTCTACAGCAATGGCGGCTGACTAATCTGCAGAGAAAAAAAATGTTTCATTTACATACAACAAGTAGCGAGCGTGTCATGACATTGAACAGTAACTTTTATACTCTGTAGTCAAATCAACTGAGACCAGAAGTCGGATCGACTGTTGGCTGTGGAATCGACTATAGGTTGTGGACGAATGGACTCATGCGTGGTCGCATCGTCTTGGTCGAATAGTTAAATTGTCCAATCGACCAGCAGCCCTCTTAAAACGCCGACTCTCTAAAGGAAAGATGAGCATCTACATAAGAGAAAAACGGAAGATAAACATTCGTGTCTTGTGTTATTACCGTTGAAGGTTGGTGTAGTTAGTGGAATTTCGTACATGCTTGAGTCCCCGATGGCGTATGGGTATTGCAGATACCTAAGGAGTGAGCCTGCCAGAACCGAGCTACAGACAACAATTCGGAGGGACAGCAGGAATGAGGGTAGATTTGAAATGTTAAAGACGAGGAGAGTGAGTTGCGCCTATCCTTCTCCCCCTCTCACTCCTCTACTTCTCCCACTTCATACGCGGCAGTGAAGGAAACTGCATGGCTCATTCATCTAACCAAATGTCACCGACCCCTGGCTGCTCATTCAGCAGTTATCTCACCGTCGCGTGCAGATAAGCCGTTGACTTCTCGTGACTTCACGCGTTTTTAAAATTGTGTCGCGAGACTATCACGAGGTGTGATCAATAGCCAGATCATATTTGACAAGCTGCTTCACCAGACAGCGTTCGCTTGTTACCTGCCATCAAGGGATGTGTGCACAGTACGCTGTTAGGCGGATGGGGTGGGTGTGTTGGGTTAGTTGAACGGCTCAGACCTGCCAGTCAGTTAATCTGCTCATCTTATAAATAGTCTGGTCTTCCGAATAGGATATAGGCTTCTTATTTTTAATTTTTTTGGTGGATGCTCCAGAAGAATGTTTATTTTGCATGTTTAATTTCTTCGTTATAAGATCATAACCGGTGGTGCCAAATGAAAGAAAAATCTATTACATGGAGTCTCTTTTGACATACGTCTACTGCACAGGCAAACTTGAAGACTGTTCTAATTTGAGACGGTACCGATGACAGACAAATAGACAGACAGACAGTTGGGGTGGTGAAGGGAGCGAGGAGGCGACTGTTAACTCTTCTTATGAGAAGCGGGCGGAGGCGTTTCATCTGGTCCGCGCGAATGCAGAGTGTTACGCCATCATCTCTTGAAGGACTGAAATGTTTCCGTCAGTGACAAAAGCTTTTTGCTAACACGAGACCTCAATATATCTATTTACAACAACTCGTTGCAACCTTCTGTGTACCACACACTTTCTTCTTGAATTGTTTTCCTACCTTACGAACAATAATAATAATAATTTCTCTGTTGCCACTGTCGCCCCGTGTCTTGTATGAGTCTATTTCCTCCTTCAAACACAGAAGGATCGTCAGAGCATTCAGCGATTTAGTAGTGACTGACCAATCAGCAGCTTAGTATGAACAGAGAGACTGGATAACTATCTATTCTCTCTGGTATGTATCTAGCAAAGAAACAAGCGAAGTTATGTCTGCAGTGAGGACTGAAAGGGTACGACACCTGTTCGCAGGGCTGGCCGCTAAAGTCTTTCCCTGGGTGACCAAATCTGATCAAATTAACCAAACATCCACACTGGATATTTTCAAAACAAGTTGCACGGATCATTCTCCTCCTCCTCCTTTTCATCATCATCTTCTCAAACGCAATGTAGAAGCAATGAAATGAAATCAGGGAACAGCTTTCTTATAGGTGGTTTTGCGACGCCATAACAAAAATGGCTTACCTTTAGGCGGAGCTATGCAAATTAGTGACGTCACTATTACGTCACTCATCTTCTGCTCTCTCTCTCTCCTCGCTAAACTCACCTGATATCGTCTCCTTCATCTTCTTCGAATCCTTCCTCCAATTATTCCGAGAAATAATATCCAGAAATGAACAAAATTTAGACTCTGCACCTCTCAACCTTTCCTTGAATTCCACAATTGCACCACAAAATTTCGCGAAATTTCCACGCACACTCGCCATCTTCAATCCTCTAGAATTTCTATCGTCTGCTCACATCAAATCAAAACATTTTCGCGCCAAATACCACATGACTAAAACCAGCCAATAATTTAACGACTAAAACCAGCCAATAATTTAACACAACTCCATGTCAATCACCATCACGTCACTGGACCAGTCCTCAACATTTGTCCTCTACAATAAAACCTACCCTAACCCTAACCCTAACCAAAACCCAAACCCAAACCCTAACCCCACTTCATAAACCACACACAACACCAACCAATGGCCAACCTCACACCCCTCTCAAATATCGATCCTACGCGGTCTCCCCTCCCACAAATTAGCATAGCCCGCCGTGACGTAGTAAAACCACCTATCTGAAAGTTCTGCCGAAATCAGCCAACCAGCCAACCACTCAAGCAGGAAACTTGCAGGGTTGCAGCAGCCGCAGAATATTTAAATATTGTGCATTGCTGTCTTTACACGCTGCGTGTGGACATGGTGTAGCACGTGCGAGGCGGGAAACGAGCGGGGAACGTAACCAGAAAACACACGTGTTGCTAGGTGAGTGGTCACTGGGGTGTCCTGTCACGTGAGCGGACTTGCACAAAGACCCCCTCCCTCTTTTTATTCAGCTCTGTGAAGTACGTTCACGAAAAGAGGCGCATAACGAAGTCCTCTCTTGTGAATTAAGCCCATAAAACACTATGAGATCAGTGACAAAAGGCTATATCTGATTAACCCTGTGGTGGAAGCCTGAGACCAATGCAGTGAAGATTGGGTATCCTGGGTTCAGATCTCGTCTCGGGGAGGCTGTTCTTTATCTGCATGTGGCATCTGTTTACAAGGCTGGCTGGATGGCTTGCCTTGATATAGCCTTAGTTGCTGACTTGGAGTAAAACTCCACACTCCCCGCTCCCACCCCAATCGTGGTGGAAGCGTACGGGAGTATTGTAGCCGGTGAACTCGTTAGCCTTGCGCTTTGCATGCAGTGTTCCGATGGGCTGTTAACAAGATCCTGCGCTGATAAGGCAGTGGTTGCTATTTTCATAAGTTCTTTTGTCCGTAATAGCTATCTTCTTTAACGATCTGTTCTGAGCAAAACTAGCAGGCAATACACCGAAATGGTGTGCATGGGTGAGCACAAAGATAACGCACACCCGTGCGTATACATTACACCAGCACAGGGACGGGAGCACCAGGCGGCGCGTGCGCGGGCACACACACACACACACACAAACGCACTCACGCCCCCCCCCACACACAAAACATCTGAAAACATACAAACTAGAATATTTTTTATATTTAGGGAGATAAACACGTGACTTTCCTTCAACACGAGAAAGAGGAGAGTCTGCATTTCAATCAATCGGAGAAAGTATATACCCACTAATCGGACATTACTATATCATGATATTTCATCTTGTTTTTTTATCATAACACGTTTTGATCTTTTTATATTTTTAAATATCTCTGTGTCACCATGTTTAAATCTCTTTATATTTTGATGTATTATCGTCTTGTTTTTGTATAATAAAATGCTTAAATTCTTTTAATATTTTAAATAAGAATCTCCTTGTTTTTATATAATAAAATGTTCAAATCTTTTTACATGTTTATTTTTGCCACTTTTCCCATTTCTACCGCATGCATTTATTTTGCAACAAAGAACCCACCCACCTCGAACACAAAAGCGAATTGAAAATCTTCATTTTTTATTGTCTGTGCGCTTAATACTTCAGCATTTCATGAATAATTACACACTCCATAAACTAGGAAACTGAAATTTTATTTTCTTTGTCCGTTATTGATGCGAAAGGTTGAGCGCTGTGGTCTAGTCATACGTCACGATTGTATTCTGGCTTCTCGCGGTAACAGCAATCGTTCATGCGGTCTCTGTTTTCCCATCAGAGAGCGAGTGGGAAAAGGCCCGGAACAAGTGCGATTCAAATCAGGGAGATGAATTGTCTCGAGAGAATTTTTCTTCTTCAGCGTTCGATAAATGGTTTGCCGTGCTACACAGCCAGTCCGGGGGCCTCCAAGTTATTCACCGATCGCTCTACGTCGTCGACGATCGCGTCGGAGTTGAGTGTGCAGGCTGGTTTCTGCTGGCTAGAGATTCTAGTAAACTTCCTCTCAGATTGGAGAGGTCTGAAGAATGTTATCTTGGGTCTGTCCACATTCACAGTGGGTCGTGTCGTCTCGCGATGATGATGATGATGATTCTTTTTTGTCATCCCCTTTTTCCGAAATGACGACGAACAAATGACGTATACAAGACGTCAAACACAAGACACCATTCACACACGAAACAATACAAGACCTCCTCCTAACTCATTATACTGACGACGACGACGACGACGACGATGATGATGATGATGATGATGATGATGATGATGATTTTGTAATATGACGCACGTACACTTACTTTGCATACGCACGACGCATATCACACACACACACACACACACACACACACACACACACACACACACACACACACACACACACACACACAAAGCTTGACGAGCCCCCCGCAGATGACGATGAAGATGAAGAGGTTATGGGAGACGAAGATCTCAATGTTTTTCTTTTCCCATTCGTCCATGGAACTGTTTTTTTTCTTCTTTTTTACGTCATCCCCTTTTTCAGAAATGACGACGAACAAATGACGTACACATGACGTCAAACACAAGACACCATTCACACACGAAACAATACAAGACCTACTCCTAACCACCTTATTGTCCTGACTAAATCCGCACTCAGAGTGGGTAAAATACCGCCAGCATACGGCACTCAGTACACCGTATTCTCCTATCCTAAGTATATGTCACGTGACAGTAGTTTACCAATCAAAAGCTACGTCAGCTAAATATGGCGACGTCACGCTTTGTAGGGTTATTGAATGAATCGACATCGCATAGAGACTGCAAATTTTGTTTGGTATAGTCGTATTTATGTTTTATTATAATTTTATGTAGGTAGAGACGTTATAAACAAAAATTTATACAGTGAGATATACTTCCGGTTTTGGGTCTTCCGCCGTTCAGTACACAGTAACAGGATTGCTTATATTTATGTATTCTTGTTCTAATAGAGGTAAGTAAAATTATTTCACTGCGTCATACCTCGTCATAGATACCCATTATTATAGTATCATGACAATTTGGCTCTTTCTGTTTTATTTTCAATATTAAATGTATTTGCATTAATCGTGTGTAGGTACAATGCCCAAGTTCAAGAATGGCGGTGGATATAGCGTAATAAGAAAACGTCCCAAGGAAAAGAAAATGAAAATAAAGACGATCAACCCCTTGACAGGACGAATGGTGACCATTAAAGAGGTACAAGGCTCCTTTTTGTTTCCTGCTTCCTCGCAGCAACCGATCCCAGCGACATCATGCATGGATGCACTTGATTCTATAGCCGTGGGTATGTATGAAGAATTTGCCATTAATGAACTGCCTATAGTAAACTGGAGACAGTTTTTTGTTTTGTTTTTGTTTTTTTGTATTTTTGTATCGGGAGCTTTGCCTGCTCTAGATTATTGTAAAGACCATCTTACATAATGCTGTAGTAAATATCTACAAAACAACATCAACCTAAAATCCCCAAAACATTCATATACAGGAGTTTTAAAAATAATAGATTTTCTTCTTAATATCATAGAAAGCGGTAAAGAGCAGCGACAAGAACAAGACACAGTTGTTGCTGTTTCCTCACAGCAACCAGTCCCAGCAACATCATGCATGGATGCATTTGATTCTATAGCAATGGGTATGTATGAAGGATTTGCCATGAATGAGCTGCCTTTAGTAAACGGGTGACAGTTTTGTGTTTTCTATGTTTGCATCAAGAGCACCGCCTACATACATTATTGTAAAGGCCATCTTTTGTAATGCGATAGTAATTCTGTATAAAACAACATCAACCTAAAAACCCAAAACATTCATGCACATAAGTTTTAAAAATAACAGATTTTCTTCTTAATGTCATAGATCCAGAAAATGGAGTAAGCTCTTACTGGAAGAAGAAAGCAAATCGTTCTGACAAATGGGAACAGATACGTCAGGAACTGCTGGTGGTGCACACTGAGCTATGTGCTTTTCCAGATCAAAGCCAGTGTATCTGTTGTGGCTTCAATTTACCAACAATCCGCTGCTTGGATTGTGGCAGCCATGCACTTTTCTGTGAGGACGACTTTCTTGAGCGTCACAAGAATGCTGTATTTCATAGCCCAGAAATATGGAATGTAAGGAACACTTAGTATTTTGGGGTTGAGGGGTAAATACATCTGCAACACAATATTTTATGTGGATGTCAACTTCATTTTTTGACAGCTTCATTTGAACATGAAAATTATTAAAGGATTTTCTTTTTTTTCCTCAGGGATGTTGTTTTGTGCCGTATGCAGCCAACTTACCTGTGCTCGTGCATAGCAATCACAAGGTACCAACTTGTGCAAAACGTACAAGGGAAATCACTGTGATTGGAATGAGAGGTAAAATATAAACTTGTTTACTGTAAGAAGAAAAGAAAATGACAGTAAAAATGATGTTCTAGGTATGGTATGGTATGGTTTGGTACCTTATCAATGAAAATGTGCTTGTTTATGTGTAGGTGGCCCACAGCTGTTTACTTTTGAATTCTGCTCATGTGAAAGTGACACCATTACATTACTACGCCATCGCCTTTGGGGTTCTTCCCCAGAAATACCGTCTGTTGCATTTAAACTGGATGTCATGGAGTGGTTGCGTGCATTAGTACTTGAATGCCAGGTGTCAGTGAAGGGGTTTGTCAACGCGTTGGCAACCCGACTTAGCAAGATAGAGAACGTGAGCAGCAAGAAGGTTGGTTGTGGCCTTTTTTCAAATTTGTTTTCAGTTTCATTATTGTTACCTCTAGTAATTGAGCACTTTTAGGGTAACGAGACATTTGAATCACATAATGTAATATCAGTCACTGGTCCATGCTGATATTTGATTAGAATGCCAGTAGTACAAGTTTTTAAGTAAGTGGACATCCAGGGCTGACTGTTTGTGGTTCTTAACTAGTATTCCATTTTCTTCCTGGACTACATAGTGATTCAGGATGTATCCCACAAACTTATTCCATATGTTTTTATTTGCACTTTGTAAATTAGCAGCTACAGGTCCTCTGTGTGAATGATTGCATTTGCAATGTTATATGTGTTAGCTCGGAAAGTTCCATTTATGAGCTCTTATAGACAAGTCATTCACTAGTGCAGAAAGTTGCTTTTGGCATCCTGTTTCATCATTACTTTATATTTTTTATTATTGTTATTAGTTTGGCCTAAGCTTGTGTGTGCATTGCAGGTTAATGGAGTGTATCAGGCCCTTGTAACAGATGCATTTACGATGTACATGCGTCATGAGTACCAGTTGCAGCAGGTGCAACACATTGATCCAGATCTTGATGATGGAACTAGTTGTCCTGCCTGTCATGTAAGTTCTTAATATTCAGGAAATGGACTTTAATTATTGCAGGGTAGTAGAGGTTGTGGATGTCAGTTTTTTTAATTTTATGCACCAGGTAGTAATAACAGTAATAATAGAAATGTATAAAGATGTATTTACCATACAAACAATTTTTTTTATCTAATATAGGTGGTCAACGAAGACATTGCGTTTAACTCAAAAGACCATGCAACTGATGGAAGTCAGCTAGTGTTGTCTGAAAATGTGAGTATTATTTGCATTGTTTCACTCACTGTATTTTTCTCTGTCTTATTTACATATGTGTTAATTAATGTTTTGTACTTTGCTGTTTTTTTAATTTTGATCTTGCTTTCTTTCAGAGCCAGATATTTTCATTTGACGCTAATTTTGGGTTATCACGAAAAAAATCTTCTGGAAAAGCCCTGGCGAACCATTCCACAAAGGGCGGTACTTCATTGACCAAACGGATGTCGATGAGTTCGTTAAAAACTATAGTTGTCACACTAAGAAAGGAGCTGGAGTAAGTCATTCAGAGTGTAAGTTTGTTTGGAATTTAGAGGCTATTTATCATTTATCTGAGATCACGTGGTTAAGCGTTATTATTTTGGACATGTTTACAATAAAATTTGATGGTAAAAAAGGCATGTATCAACAGTCATTGAGATTGTGGTGTCAGAATCATATGGTGTAAGACTGAATCAATCATGTCGTTGTTTTACAGGACTGTAGTGACTTTCAGGCTGGAAGTCATAGATCGAAGTCCCGAACAGACAAGCTGGACGAGACAGCTGTGTTCGGCTGTGCTTGCAGCAGACATGAGTTTCCCCATCGTTTCTTCAGCCTGAAGCATGGTGAAAGGTTATAATGGACTCATTTCTTGATGACTTTTGTTTACTGTTTGAACAGTTCTCATATCTTGTGTTCTTTAAGGGGTTGGTCATACATGGCACAAATATGCATTTAAATATGGTAATAATAATGTGTTTTCAGATTGGGATATGCTGTCTGCCTTATGGAGAAACTTATGGAACAACATCCACAGAAAATTTACATCATGTATGACATTGCATGTGTTCTTTCTGCTCATCTAAAGGTCTGTGTATTTTTGTGTACTTAAAATGTTATTGTATGTATATATGTTTGGCAGGTATGTGGTGTATTTGCTGTAGTGAAAGTTAAACCCTCTTAGCCCATCATAAAAAATATTTCTATGTTTAAAAACATGGGCTTAAAATTTATGATTTTGAAGACGATAGTGAAACTGCATAGCCACGATCTCTGCCGGGTACGCCAGTAAACTGGCTCTTCGGACTCAGTGGGTTAAGAATAATTGTGTTTGCACTAATTTCTTTCAATAAAGGAGAAAGTCTGTGATATTCCTGAAATTTTTTTTTAGTAACAATGTATTGGTTTGCTTATGAGTAGGCCTGAGCGCAAAACATAGTTCTGATGAGACTCGGCTTCCATCAACATAAATGAACCAGTTTGGTGACATGAACATGAAAGACCTCCAGGAACAGGGTTCATTTTATGAAATCATCATTGTCACAGACTGACTGCCAACTGGCTTCAACATACCTTTAAATTCAGGAGTCTAAGATACTACTGGTTTTATTTTGATTTTTTTTAAATTATCATCTGATGTAAAAGTCTTTGTGGTGCACAGTTAAAGTAATGGTTGAAATGTATCAAATAATTATGTTGCAGAAAAGCAACAGTGGAGAGCTGCCATCAAACATACAATTTCTGTTGCCTATTTTCCACAGCTTTGGCCATAAGATGGCATGTCAGGTAACATCTACAGACAGGACCAGATTTCTTTTATGTATCATGATTCCAACAACCTATGGTCACTCCAAATGAGGGGTCCTTTTTAAAATGTATCACCCCAACAGCAGCAAACAGGAAGTAACAACGTTACATCATTGTGCTAACACTGAAAAACATGTAAATAAATGAAAAACAGTGAACAAATGTGAAAACTTCATCAAAAATAAACCATAAAGGTATTCACAAATGCAGTGGCTCATTTTCTTGTTGGCAACAGTCCTGTGGTACCAGTTAGGTCTTCATATAAAGCTACTGATATTTTTTTACAGCTAGAGTACGGACCACGAACAGCAGCTGGGATAGGGCTCACAGATGGAGAAACTGTAGAGCGCCTGTGGTCGTACCTCAGAAAATTTTCTTCAATTACGAAAATGATGACGCCACAGAGAAGAGTGGATTTGCTAACCGATGCACTCCTCCACTATGCTTCAAAGCTACGAAAGCGATTAGGTTAGTAAAAAAGAAAGTGTTTTTTCTTGTATTGTTTTTTTCTTGTGCAGTTTATTCCTATATTTTGTTTGATGGTTTGAGGAACAAGCTATATGACTCATGATTGCTGAGTCAAAAAAAGCAATAGGAAATCTTGATCATAATCCTGCATTATCATTTCTTGCATTCATTTGCACTCTTACTTGACCAGATTGGTTTGTCGTAAAAATATATTTCTGTATGGTTGACAGGACAGGCAAACATCTTGAGCAGAAATTCACAAAAGCAGAGACCACCAGACAAGACTCTGAGGGTCGATTTCAGGATCTGACACGGTCATTTCAGGGTAATTATGCATGTTTGTTTTTCGATGCTTGTTTGCTATAAGCTATGACAAACCTTCCTCTTATCATCAGATGATTTTTGTAATTGCAAGTATTTTTGTTATTCATTTAACAGAACCTGTGGATGCTGCAAAGATTTTGCAATGGCGCCATGAAGAAAAAGCAGCGTGCAGGAAAAATGATGGTAATTTGTAGTACTTTTGTCAGTTGTGTTATTTTAGTAAGGAAAATTAGAAGACAGTGTGATCTAAAATAAGCTTTTTTTACTTTACTTTTCCACAGCCTAAATATGCACCAAGTTAAATGGAATTACAACAGAACACCTTGACTTGTCTAGATCAGTAATTGTTCAAGTCTGTAATGAATATGACTTCTTCTTTCTTGTCTATTTGTCAGTGTCTTCCAACGAGAAGGACAACTACATGATCACATTATTTCAACTGTATCAAAAACAGTAAGTTTCTCTCTCCAAAAAAATGTATTCCCTCTGTCCCATAGTCAGGCAAGGCTAATTTTGTACACATGCAGCCAAGTTATAGCCATAACAAGGCTTTTTCATGTCTGTGGTCATTTAAAACCATGTTTGTTTCTTTCTTATCAGGGAAATATGTTTCATTTTGTGCTTTTCATTTGACCTGTTCAGGTATGTATAGAGAAGAGAATAAGTGACAGTCACGCATGCAGTAATACAAATTGCTATCTTGTGCAGGTCAGCTTCTGGACCTTCAGAAGAGTCTGCTGAAAGCAGCACTGAACTAAGTGTGTACGTAGACTTTTTCCCCTTGTGATACTACATGAGAAAATAACAATGTATGGTTGGTCATTTTGTATCTGTTAATAACATGAAATGATCATCTGAAATGCAGGATTAGATGTACAAGTTGTATCACTAATAATCAGACCTGTAACTGTGACATTGCATTACAATTTTTATCTACCTTCCACATAGACTGGCAGCCAAGGTTACAAGGCTCGAAAACCAGCATGGCTTCGTGCGGCCCTCAAAAGACAGCAGCCAATACAAAGAAATGCTCACATCAGCTGTTGTGTGCAAACGAAAGTTGGTCCTCGAGCAGATGAGGGCAGTGTCTTCCGAAAGAAGCTACAGTCTGATGCAGCTGGCAGAAGCTCGTGAGTAAACATCTTACCTTCTCACTGGTTTTCCAAAGGGGCAAACATGATTGCTCAGGCTTAAGTCAATCAAAGTACTCATGGTAATTTAAAGTAGCTATTACTCCTACTTTGCATGTGGGGAGAGAGAAGAGAAATCTGGAATTTTGTCTCATGTAGATATGTATCAAACACCACTGTATTTTCTGTGTCACTGCTCTTATCCAAAAGTAAATAAATACTTAGTAAACTAGCAAAACATAAACAGACTTCATACATGTGATGTCACATTTTCAGGTGGCCAGGAAATGGCCAAGAGAATGAGTGGTGTTGTGACCAGACACAATAAGAGATTAAAGAGTCTTCTCACCACCTATAACAACTTTGCTCCTGTGGAAGGACTTGAGACTCTTCCTGCAACTCTCCAGTTTGCAGATGTTGCTGACAGAGGAAGCTGGGTGTATGGTAGTGTTCCGGAAACATCAGCAGTAAAAAGAAAAGTCATTCAGCTGTCTGATCTCATGATCAGATGTGCTGAAGAGAAAGGGTTGCTCAAAAGAGATGCAGCAGCAGCCCATTCCTGGTACAAACTCAAGCAACGACAGTGCCAGGAACATCTTGATAGATTGCCAAATCTTTCTCAATATGACCGTGGCTGCCGTGCCTTGATATTTCAACACATGTTTCACTTTGAAAACATGTTGGGTGAATTGGAACTATTAACATTTGCTGAGTTCACTGCACTTCCTAAGCCAGCTTTGCAGTTCCTGTCAGCACCTCATGAAGTTCCTTCTGTCGATACAGAAGTGCAAGAGCTGTCAGAGCTGGAACTCGAAGAAGTGATGTTCCTGCTTCAGCAAGGTGAAGAAAATCTGGAGGAAGCATCGGACGATGAAGAAAATGTGGATGAGTGATGTATTTTTCCTTCTCCAAGATTTGTGTACAATGATGTATCTTCCAAGATTTTTACCTGCCTGTGACTTTCACCACATGTATAGGTTTAACCTCATCCC